>SMGU01001545.1:0-15479 GCA_004348175.1 Puccinia novopanici
ATTACAACTAACGCTACACAAATTTGGCAGAAAAAAAAAAGCGCTACGCTAACGGTTATCGGCCATGTAGCGTAGCGGCCCACCGTTGGTCTAACCATTGTCAGATTCACAACATGGCCACCCTGATCCAGTCAATGGACAAGCTGGATGGCACCAAGGCTGTCTTCCCACACTGGTGCTTGAGGCTTGAGGATACCTTGGTTTTCAAAAACACACTCAATACTTTCAAGGGCCTCCTCCCTCATCCTAATAATGAAATGAAGGTTGAAAACCCCCCAAATCTCTCCTCTGATTACTCCCAAGGCTACAATCCAATCAGATTTCATTGGATTGGGACAATCTCTTGGACCATGCATGCTACACTATTTTCCTGACCCTTTTGGACCCTTTGGCTCAATGTTACTTCAGGGGGAAACCATCATCTCACTTATTTACCACCATTGTGAATACATACAAGAAGAATATCAGCACTTGCCAGATCCACCTCCATGTGACTTTCTGGAACTCAAGGCATAACCCCAACAGGGCCATTGTGTTTACATGGATTGGGTAAGTCTGAGTGGATGCAGAAAATCAGCTGACCATTGAGGAGCTTCCAACTGATTTCCAGATTGCTGACAGACTTGTAGGCAGCTTGGACTCTTCCTGGTCCAACATCCACAACTTGATTCTCTACACTGCCAAGGAGATGTCACTCAATGATGTAGCTGGTGCTCTCAAATTGCACAAATTTAGATTAAAAGACAATCATTCCAGTGATCTTAGTTCAGCCTCTGCCACCAATGGCAGGCCACTATGCTACAGGGCCAAAATAGTGTAGTGTAGTGGGATTTTTCCCTCTTCCAACGCTGTAGCATTAGCGGCGCTACAAGGCCATTACAGCGCTTGAAGTTGCTTTTTTCCGCTACAAAGGGGTGTAGCATAGCGTTTTTTGGCCTTTTTCCATTAGCGTTAGTGTGAAACAGATAATTGCTACAACAAAAGTGGCTAGCTGTTAGTGGTTATACACTGAATCAATAGTGCAGTTGGCCCACTGTTGCTGCCACCCATGCAAAAATATTTGTGTGCTCCTACTGTGGCAAGCAAGGGCACCATTCATTTGAATTCTGACAGAAAAAGAAAGGAAAGGCCAAAGCTGGTGCTGTCACCACAGTCAAGTTAGGTGGTTACAATTCCGGATCTTTTGACAATGACAAGGAAATTGGTGTGAGCTATGAGTAGTTGAATTTGGCCCTATCATTTTTTTTTCTTCTTTGTTTCTTTTTTAGTACACTCCTGTCTACTCAACCAACTATCTACTTTAATTAGTTTGACATCTGATGTAGGTAAATTATCCAAGTTATATATGCTGAATAGTCTTAGTTCGTTTAGCCTTGGTTTAAAGCTTTCTTGTCACAAAAAAATTTAACTGAAAGCAAGCAGCTACATGAACAGGGCTGTTGATTGTGCGAGAAATGCAAGATACTCGAAAAGTACAGCTATTTATAGCCTACAAACAGATGCGCACATAAGTGAGAAAAATTGATAAGAAAAGGCCAACATGTGGTTAATACTATTGGCATCAATGTTGAGCCAACAGTTTCAAGGGGTAAGGCAACGGCTTCTGGCCGGCACAACTGAGTAAGATAAAGAAATAGAAGTAAGAGCCCCTGTTGGGGCGTCAGCTGTTATTAATTGTTTGGATATCTTTCCTTGAGCCCGTCGGGCGTAACCCAAGGGCCAAGTCATGGTTTTTGTCTAGCTTATCACAATCCCCTCTCTCAGGGGCCGGGGGACCCGCGCCTTGCGGAGCGAGCCTCTGAAAGAGGGGCTTGGGACTAATGTGCTCAGTTTGGCCTGGGAGCGGGTGGCGTTCCCTCAAAAATACCACACTTTTGGATTGGCCAGCGGATATAACGGCATGTGGATTTCTGTGAGGTTCCTTTCATGAACCTCCTTCTCATCATGATTGAAAAAGTCTTCGTTTACTTGTGTTGAGCTATGGAAGCCACCGGAGGGGTATTGACCTCTTGGGGGGACCTGAATTCGTAATATTCTGATTGCCTGATAAATAAAAACTGTTAAAGTCAAGACCAAGCAAATTATTTGACCCCAGATACCAAATTGCTGACCTCTTCCTGAATAAAGTCATTCCACTTGTGACGACCAACTGGTGACTTTGTTATCTCATCACGGAGAGCACCAGCCAGTTGGATTGAAGAATCAATCCCCTTCTCCTGCCCCCAATGTCGCCGCAGATAAGCTAAATCAGGATTATTTGAATTTATGAATCGTAACATAAATTCTTTGGGAGTCATCTTGCTAGGAGAAGAATTCAAGGTCTGACATATCCAGAGAACCTTTTCATCTACTGGGGATATTTTGAAGGAGGTGGATTGCTGGGATGCCATGTCTCTCTTTGATTAAGGCAGCAATTATAAACTCGTTTTTGAGTTTTTTTTGAGTTGTATTCGGATTGATTTTGGATTCAAATTTTTGCCTGTATTCAAATATAAATAGTAGTAGAAAAAAAATTCAAAACCAGTTCGAAAAATAGTTACAATTATAAAACCCCTGTTGAAAACTGCACAATTCCCAACCAAACGAGCTTCAGAAGAAATCCAGCCGCAGGGCACTCGCGACAAGCATGGAAATGGTTCACATGGACTCCACCATGCTAAACCTAGCAGCTCTTGCGTTTTGGCACCATCGGAAGATCAAACGGGCCCAAGAAGAGCATCCACTGGTCTACATCCGCGCCCCCAGGATTGCCTTCACGCGACCTCCCCGCTGGGAGCCCTGGAATGATACGCGGATCCCAATGGTCCGCTTCGTCGAAATGTTCCGAATTTCACTCGCCGACTTCCTCTGGTTGTCCGATGAACTGCGGGATCAACTTGCACAGGACCCTCTAGGCCGAGGGCAGCCCTTATCGGTGGAGGCACAAGTGGCGGTTGGTCTGTACCGCCTCGGCCATGGGTCAACGTACGTGACCATTGGCCATGTTTTCAGTATCGGGAAGGAGATGGCCAACAAGGCCACCGGCCGCTTTGTGAATGCCATCCTGAAAGTGTTCCGCAAGCGGGCTGTCAAGTGAGATTTCTGAATAGCCTTCCCTTCGACAAAATTTGATTAACTTTTCTTATTCATTCCCCTTCAGGTTTCCGGCACTCGACCGACCAGATCAATGGGCAGAAATCAAGGCATCATTCGAAGGCCGTCATGGTATCCCACAAATTGTGGGAGCGATTGATGGGACACATATCCCTTTGGCTATCCCGCCAAATGATTACTGGAAGGGCTTTATCAACAGGAAAGGGTGGGAGTCAATAGTCTTCCAGTGTGTAGTCGACGGCGATGGGAATTTCCGAAATGTTGAGTCTTGCATTTGCGTTTGTGTCCATCTCCAGCTGAGAATTGCCTAACAATAATGTTGCTCAGATATGTGGGGGCGGGGCAGGCTCAATCCATGACAGCAGGGTGTTCCGCCGATCCCAGCTTGGTCAATCTTTGCGACCCGGTACCAATGCATCTCCCATGATACCACCTGGCTCCTTCTTGATTGGGGATGCGGGTTACCCAAGCAACATGAATATATTACTCCCTTACCCTTCCGTCGTCAATCCAGCAAACAATTGGTTTAACTATATCCAATCAGCAACAAGGATTGTTGTTGAGCAGGCCTTTGGCCGTTTGAAGAATCGATTCCGCATCCTGCTCACTTCTCAGATTAGTTCTCCGACACGGGCGAAGAGGAACACTTTTGCTTGCATGGTTCTACATAACATATTGAACCGTCGTGGAACCCTGTATCTTCAAGACTGGGAAGACAGGACCCCCCGAGAGGGGCAGTTTGCAGAGGTCCCCAGGATTCCAACTCTGCCAGCGGCTGCCGACCAAGGAATGGCCAACACCCCGATGGTCTCCATGTGGACCAAGCGGGACATTATTCGTGACAAGCTCTATCGCGCTTAGGCGATTCATTATTGATTGTTTTGTAACTAGTTATCATCATATTTCATGGTATCCAAATCCAAAGGAATGTCTCGCATGTCTGGTGCAAATTCTACAAACGTCTGAGCACTTTTGCTCCACCTCGTGCTAGCCTTGCAGCTGCCGCAAATTCCATACCCCAGTTTAGATGGTCATCAATAGTGGTGTGCAAGAAAATTGTCCAGTGGTCAATCCCATGGACTTGGAGAATATGTATCTCTGTGGCTGACACGGGGAGTATATGGCACGATCGCAGGAAGGCTTCGAAGGGGGAACCGCCCCTTCCCCTTTCGTCCCATACAGTCGTCGGTTCGCCCCACCCTGGTAGTCCATCTCGAGGGTTATCAGAGGTTTCTGGGGTGGTGTAATTCACAGCTTGGGCCACACGTGTGTCGTCCGATGCAGTTGGATCGCTCATGCTGGTGGATGTCGGCAATGCGGATGAGCTGCGTAGCTCTCGATGGGTGCCAGCGTCACTCATGGTCCCTCCAGGTGTTGATGACAAGTCCTCGCGATTTGATGAACTCATGGCTAGTCCTGTTACTGTTTGACTACCTTGGGTATCCTGGTCATCCCAAAAATAATTATTAGCTATTGCAACAGGTTGTCACGCAAGAACAGGTGGTCACGCAAGATAATGGCTCACCAAACTGGGCACCAGGTCCCAAGAAGCACGGTTGGGATGAAGCCGAGATTCACGGCTTGAATTAACTTGATCAAACACCGCCGTGATAATATTCGCATCGCAGTTGGGGATTTTGTGAGCCATGTCCATTGGTATCCAACGGAACAATGATGAGAGATGTGGGCCACGGTCAAATTGGAGGCGAGTGCAGTCGGCGCTGCTTACCAGTATGATTTGAATATGCAACAGGTAATCATACAGCCGTCTGGGAATGGACAACATGGTGGATGTATTTCTGGGCTGGGAATCTCTCCAGCAAGGGGGGTGAGCCCAAGCAACACCAATTGTCAGATCAACACAATAGTCGCAAAGTGTCGAACTCAAGTAGAGAGAAATTTGAGTTCAACAATAAAACATGGTAATGATTGCAATGTGTTGAACTCAATTAGAGAGCCCCAGCACCAAAGCACAAAAAAAAAGGGTAATGGAGAGACACAAGTGGTCCAGAGCAACTGGGCATAACCTAGGGGCTATGTTTAATCATTTATAGGTGGAGATTATGATGAACTTCCTTTGCCCAAGTTCCCCAGAACTGCCAGCATAGCGGTCTCAAAAAGCTGGCGGGACTTCTCTTGAGCCGCTTGGCTAGCCTCGTATCATTGGTTTTTGTCTAATCAAAGTTGGAGGGCTTCTTGGCGCTCTTGTTTACGGTCTTCCTCCCGTTGGATTGTGCGCATCTCTGCCTCCCGAGTGCGTTGGTCCAGAGCATTGCGATCCAATCTACTCTGCAGGTGTGCTTGTTCCATTCGGGCCTCACTCTCTCATTGTTCATCTTGTCTTGCCTCGTCCCGCATTTTCCTCTCCTCCCGCATTAATGAGGCAGTTTGTTCGGATGCCTTATGCATCATCATAATCATGCCATTCCCAGTGGGTTCCTCGGTGGGTGGAGCCTCCTCAGTTTTCCCACGGCGGCGCGGTACCACTGCCCCCTCAACAGGTGGGCGGCCCCCAGTGGTCTTGCTGGTCAAAGGGGTTGAACGGGGTGGAGGGGGTGCAGTTTGTTTTTTGGTGACTGCAGATGTTGGTGGTGTTGGCGTCGGAGTAGGTGCCAAGGCCTTCTGTGGAGTAGGGGGGGGGGGCAAGCCAGCTTGGTCAAGCGGATTTGACTCTCCATCCAAATCATCCAAGGCCAACTCATTGGGGGTGAGGGCTGCCTCAAGCCGATTATGGTTCAACCGGACGAGATGTTGATGGATGGGAGGGACCTCGGGTGCTACATCAAGAGGGCTTGGGAGCCCACCATTGCTCTCCTCATCTAGGGGGAGTCCGGATCCTTCATTGACCAATGATTCAGTGTCTTCGTCGGTCATGTCATCAAGTTCGTCAAGACCCTCAGCATTTGCTGCCGCTTTTTCAGCATTCATTTGCAACAGTACATCCCATAATTGGAATGCAAAAAAAATCAGCTGTGGAGGTGACCTGGCAAAGATTTGAGGACTCACCCGCTTGCTGAGTCCAAACTGCAATAATCCAGCGAAAAGCCCGCCATTGCCCGAGTGATGAGAGAAGTCACGCACTTGCTTAAGGTGGCATATGAAAGTAAACCATAATGTCAGTTAAAAACATTTTATCACAGTCAACAAGCAGAGGTAGAGAATACATACCCGGAAGGTATGCATCAGTGCTTGGTATCGCCTGAGCAGAGTATCATTCTCAAGCTTTTCTAGCAAGGGGAATGCTCCCTTTCGATCAGTATAGGCAGCAAAGAATTTGCCAAAAGGAGTGAAACCTGGGTGCTTTGCCCTCTCCTTATGCTCTTCCTTCACCATCCTGACAAAGCTGAGGAGCTCCAGTGAAGCCTCCTTGGTCCAGGTGAATCGAGCTGCCACTTTGGCTGCATCCTCACAGGCCTTGACAATTTCTTTGGCTGCTTTGGTGGCCTCCTTTTTCCGAGCCAGCGCGGCCTTATCTTTCGCTTTCTGGAGCTTTCGTTTAGCTACAAGCATGTCTGCCAATCTAATTTCGTCAGCACTTCGTCATGCTTTGCGCTTTGGCGGTCCAGCGGCAGGCGTGTTGGAAGGTGTAGTAGCTGCAACCGAAGGGCTGTGTTGGGCACTTGAGGTGTCCGTGGTGGGTTGAGCCTCAAGCAGGAAAGTTGCTACCTGCGTGTTCCACAGTGGATTCCCATGTCCTGCCATTCCAAAATTCTCCGCGAAGTGGTGCGTCCCCATATGGCGGCTCGGATCTGCAACAGGCTGATTGGGATGAGGGCCATAATGAACCCTCTCGTGGTACTTTGAGTTGTTGGCGTTGGTAAAAAACGTTTGAGCGGGGTTTGGGTAAGGGCCGCCAGGGATATTGGTGTTGGCCTGCAAGTATGCCGGTCCACCTTGTCCGTAGGGATTTGGTGGAGGCAAATGAAGTGGTTGTTGGATCCCGGTGGTTTGGAAGTCAATATCGTCGTCCAGGCCGGGAAGGCGGCTCATTTTTGTTTACGGAGCAAAAAAAAAAAAAAACTTGGGAAAGGAGGGCAGGACCTGGGTGGGAAGATGGCACAGAGACCAATTGCAGAGAGAGGGCACGCGGCAGCAGCAGTATTTCAACACAGGAGAAGTCAATGGTACAGGTCTCTAAGACTTTTTACTGGCTGTATTGACTCCTTAACTAATTTTTTTTTGTTTTTGGGTGCCAAAATGGGGCTGGAGCCCATTTTCATTCCATTTCAGAAAAAAAATTAGCCGGTTTGCTTTTTCAAAGCAAACTTCAAATACAATTCAAAAACTTTTCAAAAAAAACTCAAAACTGGTTTATAATTGCTGCCTTATTATTTATTATAAGAGAAAAAATTTCAAACAAAATATATATATATTTTTTTTTTATTTTTGTTGAGAGTGAAAAATTGACATCTAGTTGGCCCTCCTGTGGTGTCAATGAAAGCTGAACTTCTTTTGAGATGGATTTCAAACTTTTCAATTTGTCAATCTCACAACTGAGATTTCACTGAAGTTTCACATGCAAAAAAACAAAAAACAAACCCTACAACAAAAACTTTTGTCTAGGCACTGTACACATCTGGATGACTGATATTTAACAGAATGAATCAAGAATGGAAAGAATAAAAGTGACAACAGTCAAACATACTCCAATTCATGTACCTAGCTCACCCCTACTTCACAACTCCTTGAACCACACCACGGGGCCCTTTTTTCTAGGTTGAATTGGAACCATATATAAAAAAGAGAATCAATGCTAATGTGTAATTTTGAAAAAATTTAAGGCTCATGGCCAAGATAAGAGTCTTATATATAGACTCAAAAAAATAATCTACTTTTTTTATTCTAAGCTGAGAACTATAGCTCAAGCAAAGACTAGAGGAGGGCTAAAGTGCTCCTCTAGGACCGACAGGTAAAAGTGATAACTGGACCGATGATTTGTATTCTCTCTTTGGGGCACTGCATAAATAGACTAAATACAAGGGCTGAGTTGTGGTTGTATAAAGACTAATGAGACAGGTTGAGCAGAAAAGGGGTCTGATTTAGAATGAGTGACAGGTGTGAAAAATAGAAGGAGGAGACGAGAGCGGAGAGTGAAAAACACAAGATTTCAACACGCCTCCTGAGCTCAAGATCGAGTCAATTTTTAGAGGATTGTGTAATCTGACAGGATGTATCAGAAGTCGCGCGCCGGGAAGCATCGGATCGAGTCGAATGATGCGAGAAGGGTTGAGTTCACTGGCCTAACTCGCAGGTCGGAGTCGCTGTTGAAAGTGTCTGATTGAGGTTGCCGAGGTCGCGGGCATAGACTCTCAATCGTATTGCCTGCAGGGAGAACAAGTCGCGTGCCAGGGAGCATTGGAGAAAGATGTCAAAGGAGTGGGCGCTTATCGAGTCACCAAGAGGACAAGTAGTAGGTGATCGGGCGTCCAGAATGGCAGGCGGTCACTCTTCGAAGCCGGCGTCTCAAGCATCAAAAGCATCTCATCCAACCAAACGATCGGGCGTCCAGAATGGCAGGCATGGAAACTCTGGCAATCTTTTCCATGGTGAGGAGATAAGTAGGGAAGCGATAAGGATAACAGGTTGGTGAGACAGTAGCTGAAGATCGACGGTGATGGTTCTGTAGGATGCAATCAGAGATGGTATCCGGGCAAGTCTCTTTGTGAACAACTGTCGAGTGAATGTGTCAAGCAGCGTTGAAAAGATGAATCAAGGAGCAATCTGCGATAAGGGAGCTGGGATCGATTGCAAGGGTGGATGCTGGTCAAGCAGGTTGACAGAGGCGGAGAAGTTCAATGAGTGATGCGAAGGTGGAGAATGGAGGACTGTGAGAAGTGAGGATGTTGTTTGGAATGGTCGATGGAGAGAAGGGCGGAGTGAGGAGATTGAGATCGAGGTTGAGGATTTTGAAGAGGAAGGTTAAGGTCAAGAAAGGTGGCTAGAGCAATGGCATTTTGAATAAAAATAAACAGAGGAAGTTGAACGGAGAAAAGGAGTGACATGAGAAGAAAAAGAGGGTTACAAGCGAAAATCCAACAAATTTAATACTCAATCAATTTCTTTAATCAAACCTATTTCTCCAGAGATATGTAATTTCTGGACCACCAATATTCATCTTGAATTAAGAGAAATACATAGCTTGGTAATTGCATCATTGTCTCCAAGAAGAGCTTTACTTTTACCAGATTAAACCATGTGTGCAGTCAAAATCACTAGACCCAAAGGTTGTGGAATTGGCCAAAGTTAAAAATAATTATATCCCAATGTTAGGACAAAGCATATGGAGCATTTTGCATGCCAATCCACTGCATCTGCAAAATTTTTGACAACTTGCTATTCAGGATATATGTGTTGTCAGCCTCTATGCTACTAACCAGGTGTTTGAAAGCACTTGGTTGTGTTATGAGTGTGTGCAAAGGTTTGGTTTGGATTGGTAAGTCTATGAGGGAAAGGGATAATTAAGAGGCTTCATTGTTCACTGTAAAGCTTTACTTCTCAACCTTTATAAAAAGGGAGGGAAATCCAGAATTGTCAGCTGCCATGATGCCAAGGACTAGTTCCTTCTAGCTACACGCGCTGCAAAGATAAACAAGAATATGTATATAATATTTTTAAGGTTTTTGGAAGATTTTGATGTTGTTTTTGGTTTGGTTTAGGAGGTTCTTGAATTATAATAAATAAAAGAAAATAGCCTGGAAATGGGCCACAAAAATGAGTAGATGGAATTAATAAATTCCAGAGGGGCCTGCTGACAGGGGTTTTTACGGTGCCCTCTAATTATCAGTACTAGGAGTGGGCCTATTAGTGTGCTGATCTTCTGGGGCCTGATAAATCAGGGGTGTTTAAGGTGCCCAGGGATAATATGGAAGGAAATTAAGAGGAGTTATGACTATAATACTCCTCTTGGGGAAGGTTTTCCTTCAGGACAGTCTCAAGAGATGTTTTCAGGGAGTTACTGAGGGGTTTTAGACGAAATGGGAGAGGACTCAATGCACTGGGAATGACTCAGAGAAATACTCACAGGATATGATCACTGGTATTTGGCTGAATGTTAGTTCTGGTGGATAAGTCTGAGGAATCTTTGCCAGAGGGGCAAGAGGACTCTTTTTAAGGCTTATTCTGGGCCTTCTGAGACGAAATCAGAGGTCTAGGGAGCAGTCTGAGGATGCTGTGTGAACCTCTTGGAGCTGTGGGATATGTAGAAGATCCCTAGAACAGCTGTTGTTCATTTTAGAAGATCTGTCAATATTTATATTGTAGCTCTTCCCAGGCTAACCTGTTGATCCTCCTGGGCTAGTAGATCTTCTACTGATTATTCACACTGATTTCATTTTTATATAATTTTATTTTATATTCTCATGGGTTCAATTAATCTACTCTACAATTAATCTACTCTAATTATGATTTTAATACCTATGTGTATAAGATGCAGTTTTTACAAGTTATCTGCATACTTTAAACCTTGCAGATTTCTTCTAGAATGGCCTGTGACAGCTCTGTAACATGAAATGTGATAGCCCCAGGTTTACTTCTAAATAATTTGGGCTAAGTTACTACTTCTGCTATGATAAAGTAGTAGAAGGAGTTGATTTTAGCTATCATGGTCAGAGGGTGACCCTAGGTTATTTTGGTCATAGAATTCATTGGATTAATAATATTTGATGAATTCTTGTACCTCGGTTCTTATTTTGTCTTATTTGTTTTTAATTAAATCAGTCCACAAATTCCAACTGGTTACTTATGTCAGATGGTCTCTGAAAAGTAGACAGCTGACAAGAATAATAATTCTATGGATTCTTCCTGCTGAACTCAGACAGGGAATGGTGATGCAGAGGTAAGTATAACTACTTACCTGAGGGTATCCTTGTTTTAAGGATAATAATTATATTGGCTAACAAATTGGGGCAATAGGTCAATATAATTCAGGATGGGATGGAGTCTGACAACTGATAAGAATTAGTTATTCTTCTGGTTGACTCTGGGGGGAAATTCCAAGAGAAACCACTGGCTTAAATATTCTATAGAGGGCCTTGCAAGCGCTCAGAGGATGCTATGATGGACCACTGGGGAGCAGGGAGCTTTCCCAGAACTCTTATGAGCTTCATTGAGCTTAAAAATAGAGCATGTGGTGTACCATATGGCTCTGAAGCTCTGAAGTCCTTGAAGTATAGCCCTGGAGTTGTTAACTCCTATTCAATCCTGCCCAACTCATGAAACGCAAATGCGACTTGGCATTCTTTTCCCAAGTTAGTGCTGTATGGCACCTTGTAGCTGTACGGCACTCATGACTTAGAGTTTTTGGCTAAGTCATGAAGGTGTAAAACCACCAACATGGAGTTTAATCCTCCTTTCAGGCTTCCTGGACTGACGTTGCTCCTGGAAGCAGGAGCTGGGTTGTGTAAGAGAATCTCTAGTGGACTTGCTAAACCAGGGCCTGCAACCCCAATTTAGTGAGTCAGGCTTAAGATTGGGGTCCAACAGACCCACTATTAGACCTGCCAAACCCATCCAGGGTCACCCAGACGTGCTATATTTGGAGGCTGGTGGCGAGTCTTCTTCCAACCCGCAAAAGCAACTCTTTGTCATCATTCTGCCACCCAATTGGCCTGTCAACCACACAACCACAAGAAAAAAAAACTGTTCTGTTTGATCATTTTTTCCCCTCAACAATGGCCACTATCAATCCAGCTTTCATGAATGAAATTGAAGATGAAGAAATGCTGACGCCCACTAGAGAGCCACCCAAGAAGAATGCAACCATTGAAGAAACTCTGGTCCAATCCAAACAAGTTGAAAAACATGTTGAGGTGGAATATGACGAAAAAGAAGAGAAAAAAGAAGATTATAAAGAAGATAAACACAAAATAGATATCCATTAAGGCTGGAAATATTTGGCCAGATTTGGTTGAGCCAACAAAGACTTGGTCTGAAGCTATAGTTGTCAACCACAGAGGTAATATCAACATACCTGACATTCCCAAAGTAGTTACAAAGAAATAATTACATAGTTAATATTGATAATTATGTAATAATTTGTTAAAACATTAATATTTAATATTATATTACTTGTACTATACCTTAACAGAACAAACACAGTACAATTGATATAATATACGTACCACAATGAGTAAATTACATGACAAGAACATTACTGAAACCTTAATAAACTTGAACACCTTGATTATAAATTATTATAAGAGGTTTTGCCCAGTTTTGTCTGACATCAAAAGGTTCTGTTTAGTTTTGCCAGGTTTTGTTATGTCTACGCACATTTTGTCCTATTATTTTATATTTTATTTTACCTTATTCTATTATTATATTTAGCCATAAAATATAACATAAAATAACTTAACTTACAAGATATGCGCCTCAAATATGCTTATAAATATTACAATTGATAATAATTAATTATTTAAAGCATAAACAAATCATTGGATCTGTATCCCATAATGAGGCATTAACAGGAAGGAGTTAACAAGTTGTTATCAATCTTATTCCCATCAAATGATGTGCATTAATTGGAAGTTAATTAACATCATTAATTTGAGCGCCAACAGGAAGTAGATAATAAGTTGTTATCAACTTTATACACATCAAATGAGGTGTATTAATTAAAAGTTAATTACCATCATTAATTTTGAGCGCTGCCTGGAAGGAGATAACAATTGTTTTATTAACTTTAAAATCATCAATGATGTGTACTTTAATTTAAAGTAAATTACCATCATTGATATGTTAATATTAACCTTGTAACAATCCAAGGGATTAACATTTGTTGATCTTGATCCCAGGGAGCCTCAAAGGTACCACAAGAAAGATATTGGGCGCTTCTGAGTGTCTTGTTAGAATATTTAAGCACCAGCTTCCTCTGGTAATTTCCCCCAGCCTCCCAGTCACTCAGAAAAGCGCATTCAGCCCTCAGATATTATTATAACTATCTACAAGACAGTCTATAAATTATCCCAGCAGCCTTATTTAGTGTTCTTGCCACTGGATCACGCATCCACCATCATCCACACCACTTATTGTCTGCCCTGAATACACCTGTAGTGACTTATATTAGTCTTGAAGCGCATACAAACTACTACTACAAGTTTTTAGTTGCACTCCGACCCTTATAAAGGCCCAAACACATAAGTACTAGTTACTTAAAACCTCAAGAATATTCCCTGACTGTCTCAGCAGGAAGAATCCACGTATACTTACGGGATTTCCCTCCCTGAAAAGGTTGAGAAGAAGCTTTGCAAGATTTAAATACTTGAAGCTAATTATCTTTAATAATTATTATTTATAGGAATTAACCCTTACCATCACCAAACTACCACAAATCAATCACTCATAGCACAACCAGTGGTCTTAAAACACTTGGTTAGTAGCATAGAGGCTGAGACTGGGCAAGCCGGCTTACTTCCCTCCTCGCTCTTGGTAATCTCTTGTAAAATCTAATGCCAAACTGCTCCTCCCCTCCTCTCACCATCTCTGCCCCACTTTTATGATCCTCCTCTCCTCAATCCTACCAAAACTTTTTGATTGATACCAACATCCCGTTTGTCAAAGCAAAGACTCCAACTCAAACAGATTGGGCTATGTGTTATCTTTTCTCCACCTAAATTACTTTGCCTTTTTTTTTACAAATTAATTCATCCCCTCTTCACAGTTGGTTTGAATCACAGTGTAGTAAACAAATGGTGAAGTGATGTATTTCATTCACACCCAGTTATTGTGGAATTTACATTGGTTGAAAGCAGATGCCTGAAATTTAAATTGCAGAAATTTTGTCTTGATAATGAGAAATGGAAAGCAGACAATTTCTATTTTGAAAAGAATAATCATGGGAAAAAATTTAAAATGAAACAAGGAAATAAGGAAATAAGCAAAAAGAAAAGCAAGAGGAGCAAGAAGTCACTGATACAAGCAGGGGGGAAAACAAGGTAGTATAATATATCTTCTTCTGGAAATTCTTGCTTCTGCTTTGGCAATTTCTACTTGCTGCCCGGCAATCTTTTTAGACTTATTGGCAGATTTTGCTTGGATATAAACAACCACAGAATTAGACATTTTTTCAGACATCTAGAAGGAGAAACAAATCCTGGTGTATTTGTCTGAGTGATAAACTCCCTTGAGAGTCTGGTGGGAATGGTTGTTTGATTTGAAGACACAGATTGTGACCCAAAAACCTCATTCCTATCCAAATAGACCTGAAAATCCCGAAAGGTAAATTGACCACCCCTCAAGTCAAGACCTTCATCAGCAAGAATGGGATCATTTTCAGAAGATGTTTGAAGATTGAAAATGGGGATCGAGCAAACAGTAGTCCAGTTTTTGGCATCTGTGTCCTGGTGATAGTTTTTGAAGAATTTGTACATAGTGAATGTAAAAAAGGAAGCAAAGTAGAGACCCTCGTAGGGTGTATGATATTCCATTGAGCCCATGGAAGGAAGGCTTTTGCCAATGTGAACTTCACGGTATTTGTCAAAAATTCCAGGAGCTATTTCTTGAAGATGAAGAGAAATCCAATCATTGGCCTCTCAGAAAGCAGCAGCCTCATCTTGAGAGTTGTATAGCCAAATACCTTCCAAAAGATTCCCCTTTTTTCAAAAATTTCCTCCAGCCACCCACCCACATCTCTCCTGTCAACCCCAGAGGTAATATCACCATACCTGATATTACCCAAGTAGTTGCATTATTCAAAATAACCACATAATGATATTCATACATCTCTTATCCACTATTATCATAGAAACAGAACATAATTAATGTATTATTAATGGTACCAAACCTTGTTTATCATTCAAAAGATAATTCTATTATATTTGTATACTCAATGATATTCATTAATTGTTATTATTATTGTTATACAAACCATTATAATCACTATAATAATTATTTATTATATTATTCTAGAATTAATAATATAATGCTGGTGATTATTTATAGTATTCAACCTTAGTTAGATTAACATAAGATAATTTAACTTATAGTAACAATATCAGTATGTTAACCAACAGTAGTGAAATGTATACCTTTCATTGTAAGAGTTGTGTCATGATTAATTGTAATATTCAATGAGCAATGATCAATTAATTAATTAATTACATTTCTCATAAAAAGGTAGTATGAATTGAATATTCATGAGGATAATTAATATTGAATCATAACCACTTTTTACATGGAGTAAATGGGTGCTGGAAGCGCTCACAACCAGTGAAAAATAATACATGTGCTCTAGAAAAATTACCACATGATTATTGAACTTAGCCTAACACTACCTTACCCAAATCATGTGCTAATTGAATCTAACATTATCAACTCAATCTTCTTAAGGATAAATCACATGACTAGAACACCTGGAAGCGCCCCAGTAATTCTAAGAACTCTATTAAAAT
>SMGU01001549.1:0-25792 GCA_004348175.1 Puccinia novopanici
TTATACAACAGTGCGCCATTCGTGCGTATGCACGAGTCCTGTAGATCCTCCTCTTCTATGATAGCACACAAGAAAAGCTGGCCTATTGCTCCTCTTTCCTCGCACTACTTGGTACTTTCCAAGAGTAACTTTTCGTCGCTTACTTGGAGCTTTCTCCAGTACTGCTGCTTTGCGCTTATACACCGTCATACATTTGATTACTTTTAATCTCTTGCGTATGTCTCTCGCATTCTTGTCTATAACCTGCTTGAGATAAGTACTAGAGCATTCCTGCTCTTTGTCGACTGCTATTACGCCGGAAATGTCTTGTTCTTCTTTGATTCGGTTAATTGTTCGGGGGCGTTCGGTCTTGACTCGGGTTGCTTCTTCCTGGCTTGTGTCTTGTGATTGGTGCGTGACATCTTGCAATGATCGAGCATGGAGCATACTCAGGTTGGCTCTAACCACCTGCTCAACACACCCCCTTGCTCCTGACTCGATCATCGACAACGGTAACAACCCCATCATCGACGAAAACTTAATATGCTTCTCGCGATCTAGTGGCTTCGTAAAAATATCGGCGACCATCTCCTCCGTAGGTACGTAATCAATTTGTATTTCCTTGTTTACCACCAAGTCCTTAGTAAAGTTATAGTGTACTGCGATGTGTTTTGTTCTCGAATGGAATACTGGGTTCTTGGCTAATTGTATTGCCCCTTGATTATCAGACCATATTTTAGTCCTTTCAGGCACTTCCTTATATACATCGAACGTTAGCTTCCGTAACCACTGCGCCTCCTGAGATGCCGATAAATACGCCCGATATTCGGCCTCTGTAGACGACGAACTTGGTGCGCCCAGCTTTTTGCTACGCCACGATATTAAACCGCTACCACAGGAAAAACTATATCCACTTGTTGATAAACTCTGTTCGTCTTCTGCCCAACTGGAATCGACATAACCAACTACCTTTTGTCCTCCTCCAGACTGGTATAGTATTCCCAAGTTTTGAGATCCCTTAAGATATCTAACAACTCTTTTGAAGGCGGTCCAATGAGTATCATTCGGGTTCTCGAGAAACTGAGACAGTTTTCCAACTGCATAAGTGATATCCGGCCTGGTGCATTGGGATAAATAGTTGAGTGATCCGACTGCCGATCGGTAATCCAATCCCTTCATTTTAAACTGTTCAGCTTCTTCGGGTGTGGATTTGATGAGTTTAATATTTGATTGCATAGGTGTACCAGTTGTTTTTCCGTCCTCAAGACCATACTCTTCTACAAGGCTTTTAATGTAGTGTCCTTGATTCACGAACATTTTATCTTCATCGATGTAGTCGATTTTCATTCCCAGGATATGTTGAGCAACCCCCAGATCTTTTATTTTGAACTCAGATCCTAGTTTGCTGATAAGCCTTTCCGTGTTCTCCCCTACTAGTATCAGGTCGTCTACCCACGCAAAAGCTAAATCGCCCTCGTCCGAGATCATTAAGCATGGATCCGCATCGCTAATTCGATAACCGTTGCAGGTGAACCATTCGGTCATCGTAGTATACCATCCTCGTGCGGCCTGTTTCAAACCATACAGTGTTTTCTTGAGTTTGATAACAAACCCTTCGGGTTCCTCGATCAGCGACCTGGCTAAGTCTCTTGTGTAAGCTTCCTGTTTAGTTTCGCTTAGCCACTCCACGAATCCTTCCGGTAAACTAATGTACACGGCTTCGTCGTCTTCTAACTTCGAGTTTAGATATGCCGTTACGAAATCGGCTTGTCGTGGTTTTATTTTCATCTGAGCCGCATAATACAGTACATATCTCATAGTACTTAATCGACCGGTAGGTGAGAATGTTTCCTCATAGTCTATACCTTCTTTCTGTTTAAACCCTCTCGCTACACACCGGGCTTTATATCTCTTTAGTGTGCCGTCTGTATCAAACTTTTTGTTTAGCACCCATCGAGTATTAATGAGTGTCTTGCTTTTATCTCTTTCTTCCTTAGGTACGATTTCGAATACAACGTTTTCTACTATGGAATCGAGCTCCGTAAAAATTGCCTTCTTCCACGCTGGCCATTCGTTAGACTTCTTGGCGGTTTTAAAACTATCCGGTACGATAGCATTTTCCTTGATGAATGTCTGCATGGCCGTTGCCTCAGCCGAGAAATCTTCTTGCTTTTCCATTTCAGATTTAAGAGCTAGGTAAGATGTCCAGTTCCCGTATCTGTTTGTCGGTGATCTCTTTCTATCACTTGATCGTATTTTCGATTCCGAGTTTTTATTGTTATTACTGAGCTGACTATCAATGGCTTCTCCCAAATCCCCCCCTTCATTTATAGTCGGCTCAGTCGTATTTGTTGTTGAATCTACCAAAGGTCTTGGTATGTCTGGTTGCCTTACATCTGCCTCGAACTCGTCTGTGAATATCTCTCCGGTGTCGTCCTCCATGGCCTTATTAAATACCACATCTCTTGAGCGAACAACCTGTTTGGTCTCCGGGTTCCATATCCTATACGATTTCATCTCTTCATCGAAACCAATCAATATACCCTTCTTGCACCTTGGATCAAGCTTGCCAATATTCTCGAAATGGTGGACGCTATACCAGGCTTCTATTCCGACAGGTTTAATACTACTTAGTTTCGCTTCGACCCCCCACATACGTAAGTATGGATTGGTCTTCTGATTTCTGTTATATAGAAAAACCGCCGTTGATACCAATTCGGCCCACAGCTGCTTGGGTAGTCCAGATTCTATTCGTATAGTTCGCGCCTTCTCCATAATGGTTCTGTTCATCCTTTCCGCAGTTCCGTTGTTCTGTGGAGTATTCCTGGTAGTGATGAGTTGAGTAATCCCTTTCTCTCCCAGCCACACATCCATATCTTGGTTGACAAATTCTCCACCCCCGTCTGTAATTATTCTCTTGACCTTTTTTCCGGTTTTATTTTCGACTTGGTTTACGACAAATCTCAACTCTCGTTCGGCTTGGCTCTTCACTTTGAGATTTCTTAACCATGCGTATCTACTGGCCGTGTCGACTACGGTTAAGAAATAACGAGATCCACCCAGCGACGTTGGCGATATCGGCCCGACTACGTCAGCCGATAATTCTTCTCCAGCGATTTCAGTTTTTTTACGTTTCACTGAGAAGGGCTGTCTTGTTTGTTTCCCAAGTCTGCACGCCTCACAATCCTCTTGTCCTCCCGGATGTCCCATACGTCTATGCTCCTCCATACCGATTTGGCATACATTTCGCCTGCGCTCAAGATTCGGAAAAGGTAACCTATTACTGATTTTTCCGTCGAATAACTTCTTTCCTCCTACCGTTATCTCGAAGTTGTTTCCTTCGGTTTTGACTATTTGTGCTCCTCCATTCCACAGAGATGTCTGGGAGATCAAGCAATACGGCAACGAAGGAACATGGAGTACATTGCGAAGGTTTATAATATTATTATCACTTGTAAGTACGACATCTCCTTTGCCGATTATCTCGACGCTTCTTCCGACTTCTCCTATTTCGACCTTTCCTTTATGCTCTTCATAATTAACGAAGTCTTCTTTATTATTAAACATGTGGTCCGAGGCACCTGAATCCAGTATTATCGAGTCAGCTGATGCCATCGCGTTGTTTGCTGAGATCACTCCTGTCATGGCTTGGTACGCCACAATTTCTCCTTCACTATAGAAATCGTCATTTCCTAAATCTCCGAATATTTCCATTTCCGTTGCTACCGGATCATAAAAGCTGATATCCTCCTCTATTTCTTCCGGGACTCCCTCTTTTATAGCTATGAATGAAATGTTGATTCCCTCGGCTTCTCCTAAGTTGGCTTTTGGAGGGGCATACTTGTAATTAGTCCAGGGCTTGCGACACTCCTTGGCCGAATGACCGATAATATCACAGTTATAGCACTTCCCAGTGCGTTTCGCTGCGGGCTGTTGTCCCACCATGGCTACCTTGTCAACCTTCTTAATTTTGAACTGTAAGTAGTCCCGCTCGATTTTGTGTATCACGTCTTCGGTTTTCAAGCTCTCCTTGTCTTGAATAATTATACGAATTAACGATTCGAATTCCTTTGGAAGTTTTTTAAGAATAAGCAACGCTATGACTTGTTCTTTTATATCTAGGCCCGATGTCTTTATTTTGCTGATACCGGCTCGTATTTCCTTTACGAATTCCTTTGTTTCTTTGAATTCGAGATCGATGAATTCGCCCAACGCTATCATCTGGTGGTGAGCTTCATTCCCGGCATATTTCTTCTTGAAGAGTTCCCATAACTCTAATCCTTCTCCCTCCTTGTCTGACCCGAATTCGCTATTGACAATCGCTATATGCTCCTCATCTAGATGCTTCATGATGAGAACATATAGTTTCATATTCTTTTCGGCCAGATCTGTAACAGGTTCTTTCTTGACTAATGATAAACACCCCAAACTGTACATCTCGGCTCGCATCATTGTGGCCCAGGTTGCATAGTTTTTTCCGTTAAGACGATAACGCTTGGTTTCCGTAGTGGTTGACTCCATTTTTGGCTTGGTTGGAATAATGTATGTATCTAACTGGCTGATGTCGATATTTTGTCAGTATTGACCGTACTGATAATGTGTTAAGCTAAATGATTTAATTTGATGTTTTTAAGTTGTAAATCTGTTGAGCAAGGCTACCAGATTTTGTAGATTGTATGTTGTATTTGCAATGAATATAATAAGATGATTACAAAAAAAAGCTACAACTCGATAGGAACAACCTCCTATTTATACAACAGTGCGCCATTCGTGCGTATGCACGAGTCCTGTAGATCCTCCTCTTCTATGATAGCACACAAGAAAAGCTGGCCTATTGCTCCTCTTTCCTCGCACTACTTGGTACTTTCCAAGAGTAACTTTTCGTCACTTACTTGGAGCTTTCTCCAGTACTGCTGCTTTGCGCTTATACACCGTCATACATTTGATTACTTTTAATCTCTTGCGTATGTCTCTCGCATTCTTGTCTATAACCTGCTTGAGATAAGTACTAGAGCATTCCTGCTCTTTGTCGACTGCTATTACGCCGGAAATGTCTTGTTCTTCTTTGATTCGGTTAATTGTTCGGGGGCGTTCGGTCTTGACTCGGGTTGCTTCTTCCTGGCTTGTGTCTTGTGATTGGTGCGTGACATCTTGCAATGATCAAGCATGGAGCATACTCAGGTTGGCTCTAACCACCTGCTCAACATTGGCAGCCTGGCTGTGAGCTAGGAGCAGGCCAGGGTCTGGGGAAGAGGCTCTATAGTAAGGCAGGTCAGGGCAGAAGCTGGGTGGGTAGAGCAGGCAGAGCAGCGCAGGGCACAGTGTGGTATTCTTAAAAGTTGAAAATTAAAAAAAAAAATTCTTTTCTTCTTTTTCCCTTCCTTTTTATCTTCTTCCCTTCTTTTATCATAATACAGGCCAGAAATCAGTAAATCTGATTGTAGAAACGGACTCTACGGCTCAATTTACCCTATGGTCACCTTGGACGGCAACCTCTTAAACCCCTTGGATCAGAAGTTACACACCCTCCTTGGCCACCATCAGTACATATCACCAATCACCACTATCATTTACATATCACACTCCTTACACAACCTCAAGTACATTACACAAACAACACAACCAACACAACAACATACTACATACACCATACACATACAACAACATTTACATACAACAACAACCCTCTACACAAATTACATGGTCATGTAGACATATATGCAGGTCTCATGCACTCTAATGCAGTCTCATGAAGGTCTCATGCAGTTCTCATGCAGTCTCATGCAGTCTCATGCAGGTCTCATGCAGGCTCATGCAGATCCCATGCAGGCTGTCATGCAGTCACATGTACTCTCTACCCCTATCTTGTTGATTTTGCTGAGCATCACTCACTTGATACAGGGTCTGAGATATTTTTCCTCACTTTACACCCCCTTTTTGTTGACAGGCTGTGCATACACATGACCTGAGGAATTTTTTTCCCCTCATTTTTGGTTGTTCCATTTTGTTCCATGGCATTTTCAGGCCAGCACAAATCCCTCAGTCTAGCATAAATCCCTCAATGCTGTGCAGCTAGGCCAGCCAAAATCCCTCATTCCTTTCTCACCTTGTAGCTAAATTCCCTCACTCTTGTCTATATAAGGGGGCTCTCCTCCAGTTGTTTCCCCCTTCCTCACCAGATCCTGGCATCAGATTTTATACACACCCTTATTAGTCTTTATTCCCTATAAATACTATCCATCTGGTCACTCTATATTATTAGCCCCTCAATACTATAGTTTTACAATTACAACACCCTTATATATATTATTACAACCCTTATACCATCAATAACCCCTTTCACAACCCTTTCACAAGGCTTTTGGTTCAAGTTCTGGTCAAGACCTTGGTCTGACAGGTTCATTTACCACTAGGCTCACTATCCGCAGCCAGGTGTGGTTTCCGCCGCAGCCACGCCCTGTGGGTTTCTGCCAGAACTCGCGCGGCTGGCAGAAACCTCAGCTGAGGCTTTCCCAGGCATGCATATGCATATCACACCCACAGGTCGCAACCTATATTATAACTGATGTCCGGCTGGTCAATGGACAAGTAAGGCAAGTGTCCCAGAAGTATCACTGTCATTAATGATGTCCGTTGGCCGGCCAAAGGACATCATTACTTATGTGATAAGTCCGGGACACTTGCCTTACACTAGATAAGAATTTATCTGAATACCGGCGGCAGGCACCACCGCCATGACCCAATAGTCATAAATATGTAATATGTATTTATGTATGCATAATGAATACAAAAGGACACATGATCATGCTGTGATCTCAGCTTTGAACTGAGCCACCAACAGTGATCAGGTCACTTGAGAAGCCAAACAAGATTGAGTAGCTTTGCTGATTACTTTCCCTCTAGACATAACGAGACCTGTATGTAGGGTATATGTAGAGGGACACAGTAACTCGCTTGTCCATCCAAAGCTCAACTATCCTGCTTTCTGTCCAACAAGACTGACTCCACACAAATTGATCAAAACACTCGTCACACTTACAGTTGTTTACCCGGAAAGATCCCTCCATCTACCTCCATAGCTTGAATAGTTACACATACCTTGCCTACCTATTCCATCATGAACCCTGAAATGATTGCCGATCTCCAAGCTGGTCTATCTCAACGCGACCATATCCTCTCTCAGCTGCTCCAAAGAATCGAGGCTATGGAGGTTCAAAATAGAAATACCCCGGACCAACCTCCTCAAGCCTCTAACAACACTTCAAATGTGCCCCCCGCCAAGAAGAAAACCGTCAAGGGAAAGAACCCAGTGCCCAAAGCTTCTGTAAATCAACCAAAGCGCAAGAAAGAAACTGTCAATCCAACCAATGAACACACCCCGGTCAGGCAGCGCGCTCGCTCCGCGACTCCAATGTCAGCCAAGAAAAGCCCTCTCCAGATGGTCAAGCAAGATCATCCGCAAGGTTTTGAACATACCAAGGTGAGTTGTGAATATGCCTCAACGATTTGACTTTATTAGCCTGTCTAACTTTGAATGTGATGATGTAGGAGGCCTTCTACGTACACATCAAGGTGTTATGGGGTTTAGTTCCCAAAAACAGTGTACCTGTTGCTCCTTCGGAAGAACAATTGCGCAGCTTTTACCAACGATTTCGATGTACCGATGAAATCGACTCTGCCATTTCTGGAGGTCCAAGTCTCCTTGCCTTAGACACGATTCAAACCTTAAAGAAAGCCCGAGAGCAACGTCAGAAAGTTGGAAAACATATGATCCATCATTCATCCCTTTCAACACTCAGCAAAAGGTCTTCACTGACACTTTTGAGCTTTACAACGACTTGGCTACCGAATCTTGACGAGCAGCCCGACTCGCTTTACAACGTTGCACACCGAATGGCAGCAATCAAAACGTTCCGTGAATGTGTGGCCGGTAATGCCTACTCGTTTATGAACATCAACCATGCATTCATCGAAGATTTCGAACTCTTGAAGCAAGCATATGACCAATATGTACACTATGTGTGGCTCAATGTATACTCGAAGGAGAAAAAAGAGAAGGGAAAGCACAGAAAAGATGAAGAAAGAAAAGCACTTCAAACTGCCCGCGAAAGAGTAAGTCATATTAAATCTGTCCATGTTTAAAGTGGTCTTCATGACATTGTTTCTGATATCAATCATTGCCTTGAACAGCTTCGAGACCGACGTTACAAGTTTGCAGTCAACCAAAACTTTCCTAAGCGATACTTGAAAATTATCAAACCTGTGCAGGCTCACAGCGATGACGAGTACTTCCCTAAAAAGGAGGTTTACCTTATCAAGAAATTACCATTTCGTTCCGAAGCTGCAAACAAGTTTCTCCGCCGTCTGGACGATGTCATGAAAAACTCGGGCCAGGAGGATGGAAAACGAAGCCTAGCTAGACGTCGAATCAGAATCAAAAACGCCCCAATGAATATTTTTCCCAAAGCCCCCAAAAACATGCCGCTTGATTTCTATGATGTCAACTGGTTCAACAGCAAGCTCCCAGCTCAGCGCCAAAATCTTGCCGACTTGGATTCAGTCGCATTCATAAAAAACCCCATGCAATCATTGATGTTCACCGACCCCACCGAGAAATTAGGCAACACTCGTTTTGTCAAAAGTCGCTGGGATGAGGCGACTAAAGATTACAACCTTGATTTCTTGGAGCAACAGGATTCAGATTCGCCATCCAAAAGTGATGAGGCTAGCGACTATGGAGCCAGTATTGATTTAAGTCAAACCGATGGTGAAGAGGACGAAGAGGATGATAGCGAGGAGGATCAGGAGGAAGACGATGGTGATGAGAACATGGGCGTTGGGGGAAGTGGGACCAGGGAGGAAGATGAAAATTATGAAGAGTTTGATGACAATGTGGAAATGAGTATCGAGCATTTCGGCAAAGGGACTTATACCGGTGGACTTCATGATAATGAATGGAATGCCTGGCAATGATTATTGGATTGGCTACCATATGCTCGGGTTGGCTACCACATGCTTCTTTGATGTTGTCACATCAATCATACAGAATTTTATCATGTTTCATTCCTTTGTTAACGGTTTCTTCACTTCCTGACTTGTTTTTCAACAATCTCATTCCTTTGTCAACGGTTTCTTCACTTCCTGAATTTTTTCAACAATTGTTGTCAAGTTCAACATCCGCTGAACTATTTCTATTTTTTTTTTCTTGAATTCTTGGACTGTGTGACAGGAAATGTGATTTTCAATGCAACTTCAATCCTTATTTTGAATGAGTTTAAAAAAATCCACCGGTGCACAAATTTGCAGCACAGAATAAAAAAGTGTGGAACACGCACAAGGGACTCATGTATAAATTTCAAAACCATATTTTTTGAATATGAACTTGTGATTGGGATCTTTGGAGAGGATCAGATAAGGAGTTTACAAAGAGTAAGAAGATACAACGGAAGAGAAAGAAGAAGATAAAAGCAAAACAGCAATGTCAATCATCAAGAACCATGTCATCTTCACCAGGCAATTGCAGTTCCGAAAGGGGACCAAGGGGGCGAATAAGGTAGCTGGGGTTGACCACTCCCAATGACCATGCTGGGAGGTGTCAGTAAGCCACTGGTGCAATGAGTTGTGAATCAAAAATGAACTCAGCTTCTTGTAGTTGGACGTGCACAACATTGATTTGCTGGAGATAACTGACTATTTCTGAACACCTGTTAACCTCGCGAGCCCGAAGAACCTTCACAAGAGTGAATGTTACACCACCCATCAACTCAATAATTTCACATACTTGCCCATAAGCCTTTCGACCATTGGTTTCATATTCCACCATATCGTTTGGACTTTTCTTTGAGATGTGCTTCCCTCCTGGGCACTTGACAGTCAATATTTCTTTTGCGTAATCCAAAAGTAACCTTGAATTACTAGGATGTGGAATGCTATAGAATGAGCGAAGATCAGAAACTGAATTCTGACAAAACTGCAGGATTTGGTTGTAGGTCGTTCGATCCATTTCAAGCTTGACTCCTCGAGAAGCCTTCTCATCCATTTCGAGCGCACATTCTAGCCCACGTTGAGCCTTCAGTCTCTGGAGCTGGCAAAATTTGTTCATCATCGTCAAACCTGTGTGTTCTAATTTAGCCATGCATGAGTTTATCATTCGAAATGGTAGTAATAAAAAAACAAACTTACTTGGATTTGTGTTGGTTTTGCACTTTTGAAGCAATCCAATGAGTCTTTCGCCAGGGAATTCCGAGAGGTTCATTAGGGGCCCCCACCATTTTAGTTGCTGGGGGATGTGTAGAGCGTAATGATGGTTGGGTAAGATCTTCAAATTGGGGAATAATCTTCTGGATGTGGCGGTGTAGACTTCATAACTGTTTGCAAAGCTGATTGGATCATCGCTTGTGATGCTCCTCTTGCTCACAATGTTAGTGCATCTGATCAACGCACAAATATTTTTGATTGCTTCTTGATTTCGCCTCAGACTTTCATCAATATCCCTTCCAATGAATATGTCGAGGAACGTCAAGGGCAGATGGATTGAGAAGAGCGCAAGCCATTCACTGGCTTTCAGTTTTCCATTCTTGGCCATACCCAATCTTTTGGGCATTGGAGTCACCTGGGTGGGCACCACCACTTCGAGGATTGCAGTGATTAATTTCTTCTTTATCGTGTCACTCCAGAAGCTACCAATACCACTTAGCTCGTCGTTTTCAGTTGTATAGTAGTCAGTCTCTTCAAGGTCACTATTGGCATCGGGTAAAGTCCCATTTAATCCCCAACGATATCGAAAATGGTGTTGAAGTACTCCCTCATACCAATTATGCATCACGCCTAGCACAACGTGGTTTACCGGATCCCAGTACGGAAGCCTATTGAGTTCAGATGATCGAACTCCTCTTTGTTTGAGCAATGATTTGCGCGTAGTGTGATCTGCATCCAGCCAAGTTCTGGATGCTGCCAGAGTCTTCCTTTGATTGCGAAGTTGTCCAATCTTCATGGCGGACATCTCCGTATTGACCACCTCACACCACGAGCAAAAACGTTTACCCGAGTGAGAAGCAAAGCCGGCTACTTTGTGAGTGGCCACTACATCACCAAGTAGTGCACCAAGCTTGGCTGAAACTGGTCGACCCAGGGGAAAGTTGTGTGTCTTGATTTTGCAGTATTTGTGCATTGAGATGAAGTCATCGACAATTGGCTGCAGCACATGGTTTATTGTGATCATGTCTGGTTGGTCAGGAGATGGGATAATCCCAGTGATGTACGTATATTGCGGTTTGTATCGAAAATTAGGTGGGAGATTAAGAACAGTGAGTGCAAGGACTCCAAGAGAAACTTGCTTTCCAGCCATCTTATTTCTGAGGGGGTTTAACCAATCAACAAAGAGGGTAAAAACTAGGTCGAGGGATGAATTGACAGTATGATTGCTGGTTGGAGCTAGCTTATTGAATGCGGCTGATTGAAGGTAATCGCTAGTGGTAGCTGGGTTTGGATTGGGCTGCGTAGCATATTCTTCAATCAGATCTTCAACTTCTGGGAGTGATAGCAGCCACTTTAACCAGCTCTCTAAACGTTGAGTTACGAAGATACTTGATGGATTAGTTGGATGATTGAGTTTTGCTTTAGGTTTTGAAGCTTGAAATCGGTCATTCAATGCGCGCGGAATTCTGTTGAGTGAAACAAAGCAGCTAGCATCAAACAACTCGTTGTTGCATGTTTGCGATTCCTTAGTGGCCTTGTAGCAACACATGAGTGGTGAGGTTTCAATGTCGTAGAGGGAGTAGCACTTGGTGCAACAAACATGGGATTCTAGCTCAGGGTCAAGTCGCAGTTTTTTTGTAATGGTGCGGGTGTCCTTTGGGATTTTAGTTTCCATTTCGACGGCGTGCGGAAGTTGGCGAGAGTGTTTTATAAGGTAGAAGATGTATGTGAATGCTTGTCGGCATTTATCTTGACTCAGTCCGCAAACCAGATACAGCCACGCAATAAAAGACATGACATAGACTACAATCCAAAGAGACTAGTGAGCCAAGGGATTGCATCATAATTAGGGAATTTTGGTACGTACAGTGAGTGATGCTAAGGGGCTGGTAATCTTCATCGTTTGAATCACTCAATTGGTGAGAGCGGGGTGAAGCCTCCTTTCTGGCGAGCAGCTTGGATGGATGTTGATTGGCTACACTACAGTTGGGAGAATTTCTTAGTGTGAGTTTGGCAAGAGAGTTGGTAAGGATTTTGTCATAACTTTGACTGGCTTCCAGTAGGTGCCTTCTTCGGGTTCGTGGATGTATGAGTAATCCTTGGTGGGTGGTGCCGTCCTTGTGGAATTTGTTTAGGCTACATTTAGGACAAGTACAAAGCACTTTGCCAGTCGAGTTGGCCATGTGTGAACAAAGAATCTGTGGCAGTCGGAAGCGTGGCTGATTTTGTGAGTTTACGTGGCTGATGTTGTGAGTTTACGTGGCTGATGTTGTGAGTTTAAGTGGCTGATGTTGTGTTGTGAGTTTGAAGATTTGTTGACAGAGGCACCATTAACAGGGTATCGTGCCAATCTGCAGTTTTGTAAACACTCTGGACTCCGGAGGGGCGGCTGGGTGTTTGTCAGATACAAGGTCATGACACCATGAGAATTTTATCACAATCCGTGATGTTTATTATGTCATATGCATATGCATGCCTGGGAAAACCTCAGCTGAGGTTTCTGCCAGCCGCGCGAGTTCTGGCAGAAACCCACAGGGCGTGGCTGCGGCGGAAACCACACCTGGCTGCGGATAGTGTGAGCACACTTTATCTTGCTCATATTGACCAAATTAGTTACTGAATATCACACTCACAAACCCATTACACTTGCGTTATCCACATTTAGCAAACAGAGTAACGTAACTAGGTTTTGCTCAAAATATCGGGTATTGTAACTATCAAAACAGTGGGACTTTCTCTGGGATGGATATCGTAACTGAACTTGCGATATCTGTAACAAGAAGATAACGTAACTGTAAAGTTTACATTACAGACAAAGTTATCCATTTGGGTAACGTAACTGCCCACCATTGAAAGAAGGCAATGTATGAAAATTACCTATAGCTTCACTCAATGGGGCTTAAGTGCCAAAGCAGTGAGGTCTCTGAGTTGGGGCTCAAGTCAAAACTAGAGGAACAGTGCAGTAAGCACTGATGATCCTTTTCTTATTCAAAAGCCTGAGGATAGTTAAATAGGCTAAGTCCAACTGAGGCCAATTTCTGGGATGCTTGGACAAGAGTATTTTGAATAAGCAATAATATTTGTGTGACCAGAAAGAAAAATGAGTGACATGTATATAAAAAAGCAAGGAAAGGAAAAAGGTTGATGAGTGAATTTTCAACATTCCCAATACAAAACACATCTACATTTTTGAACTAGTTGAAACAATTTTTATGTCAGCCTTTTGATGCCAAGGCATTGGCCTTCTAACTACACAAGCTTCAAGATGAGACACAGAAAAATTCAAAGGGTATTTTTGGAAGTTTGGATGCTTAGGTGGACATTTTTTAGTTATTTGTCAAGGCAAGGATAAGAAAAAAAGGGATGGATGCAAAAAGTGCCAAGGGAGGAATTTTTAATCCAGAGGGGCCTGCAGAGAAGGGGTTTTTAGGAATGCCCTCTAAACGTCAGGCCCTGATGTGAGCTGGCAGGGGGGTGATATTTTATGGTAATTTGACCTTCTGGGACCTGTAAGCAGATTTTTTTCAATTCCCAGGGAAGTATGGATAAGGTGGTGCAAGGAGAATTTCTAGAAGTCTTGCTCACTGATAGACTTCTAGAGGCACTGCATCAATTATTTGCTTGGACTGACAGGTCCAATGAGTCCTGAGACCAACCTGTCTGAGCAGTTCTTGGACATGGTTGCCCAATAAGATTCCAAACATACTTTTTGAAGCAGTCACAAGGTGGGTTCATCTGCTTGGACAGGCAAGTCCAACCTCTTGTTGGACAGTCATGTCCAGGCCAGTCCAACAACTCATTGGAACTGCTGGTCCAAACAGATAGCCTATGCAGTGCAGTAAAGAAATCCTGCAGGGGAGTCACAGGCTGGATGGATGGGGATTTTGGGGACTGTGATACAAAATGAAACAGAGATTTATACTCTAGATTTTATTTTAAGATACTACATACTTGATAATTTCTGGGGTAATGCTTGGTAAATCTTTATTCTGAGTAAAAGCTGCTGGGTTCTCCTCATAAAAGGGCCAAGAGGCTGATTTTAATTTTGTATTGGGAATTCTGAATCAAAATCAGAGAGTTGGAGAGCGTTGTGAAGCTCTCATGTGAAGATCTTGAAGCTGTGGGATCTGTAGCAGATCGGGTTCACAGCTACAGATCAATTTTAGAAGATATACTAAAATTTGTATTGCAGCTCTTCTGGGATAGTCTGTAGATCTTCTTTGGATATTTGATCTTCTCTCATGATGTTATTTCTTTGGTAATGATGTAACACTCCCATGGTATTAATTTGTTATACAGTTTTTTACTATAGTTCATTTTTATATGTTTATTTATTTTTATACACATGGATATGTCATTGTGTAGGAATTTTAGGTCTTATTTTATCTTATTGAAGCAAATAATAAATGCTAGTAGAAGTAACAATCTTGAAAATGAAAAAAGAAGTTAGAATGAACAGGATAATAAAAGATAAAGAGGAGAAACAATTCATTAAGTGCCTGCTTAAATTCTACCCTGGCTGTGCTGAGAAACAAAAGGAAAAACAAATGTATCTATGGAGATATGAAGTTGAAACAAGCCTTAAATAATAAAACATGAATGAGTATCAGATGAAAAAGAATGGAGAACAAAAGAAAGAAAAATTGAGCCGTGATTCTGAGTTATTACCCCCACCTGTTCAATAACTCGCTCCTCCTGAAAGTTGATCCCTTGATCCCAGTTTTTGTTTGGGTTGAATAGACAGACAACTGCTTCGACAGTTGATTAAGTTTGTGATGTTGTTGACTCGATTCAGGAATTGGACTCTTGAGATTGAGTTCAGCTTAAATAGTGATCACAGGAGTAAATGGGTTAGGTTTGAGGAATCCCGCAGCAATGTGGGACAAAAGCTGCGTTAGTATTATTCCATAACACATTGAAGAGTAAATATATATTCTAAAACCTTTTAAATTTGAAGAATTTTTGGCAAGATAGACCCAAAAAGGGAAAAAGATGGCTGTAGCCAAAGTTCAGACAATGCTGAATAAAAGGACTTGATACTCAGTAGAAGGGGCTGAAGTGCCTTCTCAAAGAGTCTTGAGATGGGGCTCAAGTGCCACCTCAAGGACCAGTTTAGTCAGAACCAATAGTTTGTATTCTCTCTTTGGGGCACTGCTTAAGTAGACTAAATACAAGGGCTGAGTTGTGGTTGTATAAAGACTAATCAGGCAGGATAAGCAGAAAAAGGGGTCTGATTTGGAATAAGTGAAAGGTGTGTAAAGTAGGAGGAGACAAGAGCATAGAGCAAAAACATAAGATTTCAACAGTTCTCATTGATTGGATTTTGGATATTTCAACATGTGCCTGTAGATTTTTTTTTAGTGTTATTTTGCCATAGCATTGCACACTATGAATCTATGAGTATCATCCTACATACAATGCAAATCCTAAATAATCTGTCTGAAGAAAAAGCAACAGAAACCAAACAGAACAAGCGGGCATCAAAAGAGGCTTAAGAACAGAGAGCAGAAAAGAAACAACACAGAAAAGATAAGGGAAATGGTGAAAACAACAACTAGGTTCTAGAGAAACGAAAAGCGGCCTAATTCCTTGAGGAAGTCCGCCAAAAATGGATGGGCTTTGGGGTTCTTCAGGAGCAATTGAGGGTCATTCCAGTTGAACTTGATCTTCTTCTTGGCTACTTGTTGGCAGAGCAATTGTCTTGCACCTTTGTACTTGGGGCAAAAGTTGAAGAGATGAATTGGTGTTTCTTTTCCTGCACAATTAGGGCAGCAAGGTTCCAATCTCCTTCTTGCTTTGAAAAGATGGTAGTTGAGGGGTGAGTGTCCCAATGACAATTGGTTTATGATGGTGGATGAGGCAATGGGGAGGTCTGAGATGCGCCGGTGTCGAGTCTTCTTGCTTTGAGGAATGATTTGATTCTTGAGGGATGATGCCAGTTTGTTCGCATTAGCCCAGAGTCTTCTATCTGGGCGTCCGTTTCTTCCTGCTGCTTCATTAGCCAACAAATCTGCAGCCTCGTTTCCTACAATTCCTTGGTGTCCGGGACACCAGACTACGTTTATGTAAATATCCCCGGGTAGCTCTTTCCAGGCGTCACAAATTTCCAGGAAAAGGTACTGCCCTGCCTTTTCGGCTTTGGGGTCTGAGAGTCGTTGAAGGACTCCTTTGTTGTCCGTGAGGATGAAGGCTTTCTTGAATGAACCTAGGCCAAGCGCAATCTGAATGAGTTGGAATGCAAGGAGGACCCCTACTGTCTTGCACTCATGGTTTGAGATGTAGGGGTCAGCACCCAGGGCTGTAGATAATGCCAGATCCAGGTCCGGACATATCGCAGCCCCTGCTCCTCCTTTCTCTTGATCAAATGAACCGTCAGTATAGATTACAATGTCACCTTTTGAGGGATGAAGAGATGATATCAGGAACTGAGTAGCCTCAACCGCCTCCTCCTTTCCCAAGTCCATGTTGAGGTGCCTCAAACGTAGCCCCCATTCCATGGGCCTCGAATCATACTGGATCATGATCCTTTCCGGGTCTTCTGCCTTGAGGCGATCGAGGAGGTCCTGTACCACTGGGAGGTGTTTCCCTAGCCAACCGGCCTTGCCAAATCCTCGGTTGGCAAGTTTGTTCTGGATCCTGTTAATAGCTCTCACACGTGTCAGTTTTCGGCAGAAAAATCCAAGCGCACATGATTGGATAACAGAAAAAGCTCCTTTTACTGCCGATCTGGACTTATGCCAACTCTGGGGTGTGGACTTGAATGTTCCCAACGTGTAGATGGCGGCAAGATTGTCAACTTTTTCTGCTAACCGCAGGGCCTTTGACCAATTCTGGAATGTGGCCCATACCGGGGCTCCATACGAAACCCTCGGCATGAGTACTGCCTCCATCAGCTTCACCCGTTCTTTCTCCCGCAGACCCCATCGAGAGTTCCCCAATCTCCGGAGTTGGGTAATTGTACTAGCTGCTTTCTGCTCAAGGGATGCAAAGTTGGCTGTGTACGTCAATTTGTTATCAATTAAGGTGCCAAGCCACTTCACTTGGTTCACCGGTTGAAGGAGTTGGTCACCAAACTGCAGAGGGGAATCAGAGTGCACTCTCCTGGTCAGCCACAGAAATTGAGCCTTCTTTTTATCGAACAAGGCTCCAAACTTGGAACCCCACTCCAGGGAGTGGGTGCCTTGGCGGCCAATCCTAAAACGAGCTTCACCCTCCGTCTTGGCAGCAATTAGATGGACAACATCATCCACGTAACCTATCGATACCGAGTCGCTATCCATGGAGAAAGATTTCATGAGCAGGGAGTTATTATACAGAATATATAAGATTACCGATAGGGGGGACCCCTTTGGAAGACCAATCCCTATCTCAAAGGGCTCAGAGGCGTAATCATCCATTTTGATTGTCGTCCTACGACCCGCCAGGAAGGATTCTATGATCTTCAACAGATAGATCGGGCAATTCTGTTGTGAGAGGTAATAGATCAGTCTTGTCGGGTGAACGGATGGGTACGCTGACTTCACGTCCAGAAACAGTCCGGCGACGTATCTTTTCTCCTGCCATTTTTTCCGGACCCAGGTATCCAGGAGGACGAGTGCATCTTCCGTCCCTGCACCTTTTTGACCACCCAGATGCCCATCTGCCAGGACGTCCGTCTTCTCAGCCCATTCTGTAAGCCGCCTAGCTATCAGTAATTCAAACAATTTGCCCATCCCACTCAGAAGTGCAATGGGCCTGTAAGCATTAGGGTCAGTGTAATCATCCTTCCCTGCCTTTGGGATGATTGCTGTCACAGCGCATTTCCATTGGGCAGGGAAGGAGCCACTAGCCAGGGATCGGTTAAAGATGTCAGAAAGGATGGGTATCAGGGCTGGTGAGCTCATCTTGATCATTTCATTTGCGATCCCGTCGATTCCTGGGGCCTTTTTTCCTGAAATCTTGGATACGCATGCCCGGATCTCGGAGGCGGTTACCTCGGGGTAACATGCCGCACGGGATGCTGTGGGGCAAGGGATGTCAGATAGATCTACAGGAGCCTCAATCACCGAGGTGCCAAGGAATAACAACTTAGCCTGTTCGACCTTGTCCGAGGTAACTGTCCCGTCCCGGCGCCGCAGAGGGAGGACCATTTGCGCGGATGACTTCTTAGTCATCCTGAAAGCCTTGAAGACCGCCTCCTCCGACGCGTCCCCTAGAAACCGCCACCATGCATTGCGCTTCAGGGCCGCGACCATCTCCCTAAACTAGGAGCACCACTGCCTGTAGCAATCAGCTGACTCAGGGGTCCCGGCAAGCATCATCCACTGCCGGGCCCGATTCCGTATCTCAATGATTGGATTCAGGGTGGTTTTGCACCACCAAGACTTAGCTTTTCTTGCTTCCTCAGCGACAACCCGGCCAAAACTGTTCTGGACCCGCTCCATCTCACCAGTCAGGGTCTTGATCTTGCTGTCGAGCGAGGTGTCTGCGGCAGAAGTCAATTGATTAATAACTGGCTGCAACCTTTCACAGACCCTTTCCGGAGAAATCACTCTCCAGTTAGGCATGGTGTTACGGAAGACTTTTGGGGGGCCTTGCAGATTCAGGTGTATCGAGATGGCCTGGTGATCGGAACCATGATTCTCGACCGGGACCGACGAACCTGTAACCAATTTGGATGCAAGAAAGTTTGTCCAGGTCAGATCAATGGTGTATCCCACCCCCTTGACTGAATAAAAGGTTGGTACTCCCCGAGGTGATGTCAGGCGGAATCCATGTCTGCTGCAAATTGCCAACAAGTCTTTAGCGGGTCGATGAGTCGACCTGATCCCCTCCGGGTTCCAGTGCGGGTGGTGCAGGTTGGCATCCATACACAATACTGTTGGGATGTTCCGCGAGTAGTGTCGTTCCAGCCATTGCCGGAGGAGATCCACTCCTGGGAAGGTCCGGGGTGTATTGTAAACATTAAGTATTCGGATAGACTTGGAAGAGGGGAGTGTTATATCAAGGCCAAGAAGAAACTGGCCACAATCACTTAGCTGGTTAATATCCTTGGACGAGATGGTTTTCTTGACATAAACGCAGACACGATGTCTGTCCCACCATTGCAGAGGGCGGTGTTCGAAGGCTGTAAAGACTCTCCACTCCTGGTGGTCAGGAGGGGAGAGAGTAAATGGGTTAATCCAGGGTTCTTGTAAAATGAGGAAAGTATAATCAGGGGAGGAATGGAGGACACTCAGTGTGGTTTCCTTAGAGACATGGCAGTTTAACTGCAAGAGTTTGATCGTGGAAGGTGTGGAGGAGGTTGATCGGATCTGAGTTGAGGGTTGAGGCAATGAATCGTCGTATATTCAAGGTGAACAGGGTGGAGGGGGAGTAGGAGGGAGGGAAAGGGGGTAAGGGGGATTGGGATGTGAAGTGGGGGTCTGGTGGGGATGTCCTATCATTGGAGTGGAATGTTGCGCTTTTCCAGCCACGTCCGCTTGGAGAAGCAGGCAGTACTAAATGCTGTATGGTCAACGGAGTCAATCCCGTCCATCTTCACTTTCAGAGCATCCTTGCAGAGAACACAGGAGGTGATATTTCGAGGGCCTTCAGGGCATTGAAAAGTCACGTGTGCATCTCCGCATTTGCCGCACCAAGGTTTCTCCCTACACCAGAGACCAAAGTGTCCCATTTTCAGGCACTTGAAGCATTGAGGAGGACGAGGCTTGAACTTTGCCGTTCTGTGATAGTCGTAATTGAGGAAAACACCGGTTCTTTCGCAGCATAAGGTGGTTTCTTTGTCTGTGAACGTGAGAACTAGAGACCCAGCCTGCTTGGGAGATTCAGAGTTATCGGCCAACCAGCGTATTCGGATTAGGACCCCTTCAGAGAAATTGTTTTCGAGGGACAGCTTCCCAATACTTGATGAGGCTTCCGGGTTGAAGGATTTGGGAACGCCATGAGCTAAAACAGAATATGTGCTGGGGGTTGCGGCTAAGTGTGGGTGAACTTCCTTTTTCCAGGTATGTTTGTTGTCCATCAGCCATTTTTGGTGGGCCTTGTTTTTCGAGAAGAAACAGACGTCTCCTGATTTGAGGACTTGAGCCGCCCGAATTGTCACAACTTCACCGTTCACTTTTGCATCGAGTTTTTGGAGCACCTCATTTGCACGTTGGACAAGGAACCCGCGATCCGTTTGTAGAATGTCTGACTTGGTTGGGTCGGAGTGGATTACAGCTTTCCCTGGCTTCAACGACCTGAGGACGAGTTGCGGGGGCGGGACTACAAGAGGGGGGGCCTGTGGGGAAGGACCTGACGCGCCTGTCACCTTTGCATAGGATTTCTGACCAGGCACCACATTTGACGACTTGCTTGGAATTGCAGGGCGGGCATTTTCAAGATTGCCAAGACGAGCCTCGAACGTTTCTAGCAGCTTTGCCATTTGATCCATTCGCTTGTCCATCTGAGCCAAGCGCGACGCCTCCGCAGCCATCATCTGCTGAATGACAGCGAGGGAGCTTGGGTCAATGCTAAGGGTTCCATCAGGTGTCCGATTGCTGGGGTTCCCGAGTACACTAGCCAAGAACGTTAGAAAAACCAAGGAGGGGGGGACTACCGCCGGCCTAGTTGGGATACGCGCGTGAGACGCGTGCTCCGTGTCCATCGCGTCGTCAAGCGGCGCGTGTGACGCGCCCGCGTTGGGATCTGGGGGGGTGGGGGGGATGGGGGTGGCCATGTGGCCAGGCAGGGGGGAGGAGGATAGAGGGTTCTGATGGGTGAGTGGTGTTGTGGTCGTGTGGGGGTGGTAATACCAAAAAGGTGGTGAGTTGTTGGTTGCGGACAGAATCCTCGGCACCATTGTGTCTAGACCTTGCATCCGTGTCCATTAAGCTAGTGAAGAGTCCACACAACTCTTACACTCCCACTGCAAGGTGCTAAATATTTCTGTTGTGGGATGTGGAAGGTACCCTACAAATCTCCCTGGGCAGCCTACCAGCATACCAGTCTGTTGATAGCACACCTCTAATCATGGCCACCTGTCATCAGACAGGAGCTCTGTCCACTGACTTGTGCCAGTCAGTAGACACCAAGTCCAATAACTGATACCAGTCATTGGATAAATTGAGAGTGTATGGTCTCAGATGACTGGTACTAGTTGTTGAGAGCATATGGTGTTTCAAGTTGGTTTGGGCACCCACCCAACTTCAGCGGGTTTGAGCCCAAGCATGCTGGGCTGACCCTAAAGCCAGCTTGGCACATCCCCAAGGCCTGGTTGGCATATAGCCAACTTGGGGTGGGTCAAGCGCAACTCCCACTTGGCCGATGGCCAAGTATGAGTGCCACACCCACCAACCTCGGTCGGCGGGCTCAATTCTTGGGGTAGATTGCATTGGAGTCAATTGACTCCTGTTTGGCTGTTGTGGGGGGTATCAACATATTTTATATTACTGCCAATTCCAGCACTTTCCAACAACATGACGGTGGGTTATTTTAGTGGTTGAGTAGCTTGTTGAACTCTGACCAAGTGGTTTGGGATTTCACATTGGCCTAGAGCTTGGGATGTGCCAAGCAGAACTTGGCTATGTGCCAAGATCTGCGGCCCGTCCAAGCTGCTTGATCAAGCCCCCTGGGCACTAAACCAAGCCGGCTCAGCACTGTGCCAAGCGGGACTTGGGCATGTGCCCAGACAAACTATAAACACCATACTAACTCAGCTACTGTTAAATTTTTGGCAGAAAGGCTGAGGAAGGGATAAAAATAATATTTTGCCAGAGCAAATAAGGACTAGATTCTCAGTTGAAGGGGCTAATGGTCCTTCTAAAAGAGACTTGACATGGGGCTAAAGTGTCACTTCAAGGATCAGAAGTGTCATAGCTGATAAGTTATTTATTCTCTCTTGTAAAATTTGTTAGAATTAAGCTTTTCTTGATCAAAAAAATGCATAGAGCTAAAAGACAAGCATGAGGCCTAACAAGGTGTGTAAAAATAGAGAGACTGTGACAATATTGAGAGTAAAAAAAGAATGATTTACTGAAGAATTTTTAACAGTCTCAGCCGGTTGATAAAGATTTGAGAAGAGGGCAATGAGAAGTTAAGTTCTCACTGGATTGATTCAAGAAGTGGCACGGTGAAAGAATGAAGAGAACCAATGATGAAATTGCTTGTGTTTAGGCTAATTTTATAGACTAAATACAAGCAGGCTAAAATTTGGTTGAAAGAAAAAGAAAAAAGAATATTCATAATCAATCAAGAAAGGATTTAGAAAAAGAATTCAGAACAGATATAGAGCTTGAGTCAAAGATAGAGGCTACTACACAGGGTTCAAAGACTACAAGGTGTGCCTGGACAATGAAAAACAAACTATTTTCATATTCATGATTCAGTCTAAATGATCTTGAATTGTTTACAAAAATATTGATAAGAAGGGATAAGAAAAAGAAGGGGTTTCAAGAATGAGTAGGACAGAGAAGAAATTCCAACATTTACCAAAGAGTAGGATGAGATTGTGTGTCTTATAGGCTGGTTATCTTGGGCTCAGTGAGCTATGGAAAGGAAGGAGAAAGAATGGGGATGAAGAGTGATTGCTGGATGTGATTGAGGATCTATGCCGCAAAGTGATGATTGAGTTGTCTGTTCTCCTTGTGACTATGTGAGATGTAGGAGGTATCAACCTTTGCTAGTATTGCACTCTCTCTCCAAGTCTTGACTTTAGATTTCCAGTCAATTATCAATATCTGGTATTGCAAAAGTTATTGTTCAACATAGCAATCATCAGCTTGACTGTTTTACTTCTTTCTCTCTGCTTGCTTACCTATTGGTTTAGTAGCTGATGTGGTTGGCTAATGGTTGAGGTAAAAGTTGGTGTGCTACCATGATGTATCACCTCAGTTGAACCATGGGCACTAGTACTACTTCCCAACCACCATGGTAACCACAAGCGTCTGTAGCCTAGTTGGTTAAGGCAGCACTCTAGAATGTGTCTCAGCATTACTGATGTTATGGGTTTGAGTCCCAACAGACACATCTTCATTTTCACAGTCTCTACACTAATGAAGTTGGTGAAGATAAGCTAGGCAATTTAAGACAAGTATGGGATGGCTTGATGAGCTGTGGTAACAAGAGCTCTGATGAGTGATCTCTTATACTCATGAGTCTGATCCTGGGGAATGTTCCTCCTCTGCCCATTGGACATTTTTTTCTATCTGCTTGTTTCTGAGACTCATCACATTCTTCATTGGCTGAAACTGCAAACACACTGTGTAGTTAGCAACAGTTCTGTTTTGGGGCATATACAGCATCTGCTGCTTACCTGGAATATCGTTGGGAGTCTTTGCTTCTGTCCTAGTCTTTTTTTTCTGTGTTTGATTCCATTTATGGAATCTGACAACTCTTTGGGGAACTGATTAAATAGACTAAATACAAAGGCTGAGTTGTGGTTTTAAGAAGAATAACCAGGCGAAGGAAAAGGGGTCCAAATTTTAATGAGTGACAAGCTTGTAAATAGAAAAAAAGAAACAAGATTTTAGAGCAAAAACACATAATTTCAACAGCTCATTCCCTTAATTGGAGGTGTGGGGTTTCATTGCAAAGCAACCCTCCAAAGGAGAGACTTACACAATACCTTGCATTCTAGTAGGCACTCAAAGAGAAATTTTGATGTTTTGTTTTTTTGTCTTTCTTGCCATAGGTTCTATTTCCCACCACTTGGGGCAATTTTGTTTGACCCAAGTGTGTGCCACATGTGTGGCTTCACAATTGTATCTTTTTTGTATTTTTGGAAGTTAAACTTGATTTTTTTAAAACTCAAAAAATTTAAACTCTGTTTTTCTTCTTTTGGACAAGTGATGTTAGTCCCAAGTATGACAAGGGAATATGTATTTTGTTTTTCTTATTAAGCTTATCTAGTCTGATCAATATTAAAAGTCTTATCTATTCTGTATTTTTTGAACTCAAAATCTTCTCTCAGTTGTTTTTATTCATTTTTCTTATTCATTTTTTTACCAAACCACATCTTGACCTGCGCAGGTCAAGAAAAACTCAATCAACTGCAGGCTGTTGATTGAGTTTTTCTTGCAGTGTGCTTGTACAGTGCCCGGACAGGAGTTAAGGGCACAACACTTTTCATTCCACAAGTCAATCACCACTGTTAAAATCACAATTTCTGGTGAATCAATCCAAAAAGAGTTTCAAATAATGATTATGAAGGAATAGTTTGGAAACAATAAAAAAATAAAATTTGTGAATTTTTTCAATTTTTTGCTGATTTTCAAAAATGCTTAATATGCATTTGAAGCACCTAGAAAAATCATATAGTACAACATGGAATGTGATAAGAATGATGATAAATGAAAATTTTTTGAACCAAAATAGGAATCAAATTTAGTGGCCATAGAAACAGGCCTGAAAATTGAATTAGATCTGATTTCAGAGCAAAATGTATTTTAATTCCAATTTTTGGCCCTATTTCACTGGTCATTTAAGTTTCCATGCTATCTTGGTTCAAAAAATTTTCATTTAGTATTATTCTTATCACATTCCAGGCTGTACTCTCTGGTTTTTCTAGGTGTTTCAAAGGCATATTAAGCATTTTTGAAAATCAGCAAAAAATTAAAAAAATTAACAAATTTTGTTTTTTTATTTTTTCCAAAATATTTCTTCATAATCATTATTTGAAACTCTTTTTGGATTGATTCTGTTGAATTTCTGGCTTTCTGGGCTCAAAGTCTTGGAAGAGGAAGATGAGGAAGATTAAGATTAAGGGCAGAGAACTCAAAGAGAGTCACCAGACTGGCTCAAGATGGTGTGGAAAAAGAGGGAGGAGAACCAATGAAGATAATTGCTTGGACTAGGCTATGTTTGAATAGACTAGATACAAGTTGTTTAAAATGTGGTTGAGAAGGAAATTGAATAAAAACAACTGAGAGATGAATTGAGTTCAGATCAGACAGAATAGACAAAAAAGAGCTATAATTATGCTGGTTCTAGATGAGCTGAATAAGAAAAACAAAGACATCACAGACAGGAAGGGGTGTTAATTCTTCTTGATCAATTGAGAAAAATCAAGAAACAAGAAGTAATTTACTGAGACAAGAGGGTGAAAAATAACACACATCAGGCTTCTTTTGTATTAATAATGTTAATGATTCTAAGAAAAATAAAAACAAAAAATATCTTGAGGGGAAGAGTTGAAATTCCAACAGATTCACCAGAAATTGTGATTTTAACTGTGGTGATTGAACTTGTGGAATGAAAAGTGTTGTGCCCTTAACTCCTGTTCAAGCACTGTACATAGTCTTATTTAGACTAGATACAGGCAATATCATCCTTGGTTCTTTTCCCTCTTTTTCTGCGGCATCTAGAGCCAATCCAGTGACCCTCTCTTGAATGTCTCTGCCATCTCCCTCAATCGTGGTTGCCGGCAGCTGCCGTTCTGATCACACATCACATGATGATGAGCCGGATCGATAGCAGATTGTACCGATGGATTGCAGCACTGGTCAGTGGTCCACCATGTCTTCACTGGCTGGTAAGCACTCTGCAAGTAAACACTTGAACCCAAAAATTCGTGCACTAATGATACGAGTGCAGCGAGGCGACCTGTTGCCCCCCGTTGTACTTGTTGAATGTTGAGCGAAAAAAAAAAAAAAAAAAA
>SMGU01001556.1:0-10348 GCA_004348175.1 Puccinia novopanici
ATAATGATTATGAAGAAAAATTTTGGAAAAAATAAAAAAATAAAATTTGTGATTTTTTTTTAATTTTTTGCTGATTTTCAAAAATGTTTAATGTGCATTTGAAGCACCTAGAAAACTCAGAGAGTACAGCCTTGAATGTGAAAAGAATGATAATAAATGAAAATTATTTGAACCAAAATAGCAAAGCAAATTTAGTGTCCATAGAAACATGCCTGAAAATTGAATTAGATCTGATTTCAGTGCAAAATTTATTTTAATTTCAATTTTTGGCCCTATTTTGCTGGTCACTCAAGTTGCCTTGATATTTGGTTCAATAATTTTTCATTTATTATTATTCTCATCACATTCCAGGCTGTACTCTCTGAATTTTCTAGGTGCTTCAAATGCATATTAAACATTTTTGAAAATCAGCAAAAAATTTAAAAAAATTCACAAATTTTTTGTTTTTTATTTTTTCCAAAATTTTTCTTCATAATCATTATTTGAAACTCTTTTTGGATTGATTCACCAGAAATTGTGAGTTTAACTGTAGTGGTTGAACTTGTGGAATGAAAAGTGTTGCAACTCAGACTTTTGTCTAGGCACTGTACAGCTGCATAATACTTCACAGTATGCTTGCTGGGCTAGGCAAACAATGGGTAGAAATGGTAACTGACATCCCCTCGGGCTCAACATCACCTGATTCCTCCAATGAAGATAACCGGAATGCCAGAGATTTTTGTAATTGTTTAACTCAAAATTTTGTTGAATTCAATTATAAGAAAGGTGTACTTCAAATGTAGAGACCATTTCTTTTGATTCTTGCTGCTTTATTTTTGCGCGCTTGTGTGTTTCGAAAAATATGAATGGGTTTCTCTCTTATTTGTATGATGCAAGTTTGGCCAAAGAGCAATTCAACCATATTTCCAATTACACAAGTTCGTTGTGGAGAGTTTCAAACTGAAGAAATCAGTTTATTTTGGATGGAGGTTACCTTCATACCATTGCAATTAAAAATTGTGATCAATTGCAATCAAAATATCAGATATGACAAATGAGGACAAAGTTCTTTCAAGAAACAAGAGATTGAAAAAAAATGCAAAGAAAAAAGAGCAAGCATAAACAATTATGGATTACAAGCCGTGCTTAGTTATATATCATGCACATGAGTCCTTTGGCCTCAGAGGGGGTTTTGCCTTGCCGGAGGAGATCAAGAACAAACTCCTGCTTCTCTGCTTGTAGTTTTTCTTCTTTAGCTTCCTTGTCTTTTGCCTTCTGTTCCTCACAATGGTACTTCTCCCTTTCCCATTCCAACTGTTTGAACCAATGTTCCTCCCCTCTTGCCTCTTTTTGATCTTCGCGGGCCTTGTGCAGGTCAGCCCTGGCTTCAGCTCGTTTGAGGCGCTTTTCCTCTAGTGAAATGTGTTTCTCCACCTGTGCCAATTCTTGAGCAATTTGTTGTTATTCTATGGTAAGTTGGGATTTGATGATATGAAATCAAGTATCAGTCAAAGTCGCAAACGCCCCGGCCAAAAACACCTTGGCCCCTGATTGCACAGAAGAACCTGGAGTAGCAGCATTGTGGATCAACTGAGGACATCCACTTTGGGGTTGACTGGTGACATGACCATGACCATGTGGGGGAGCTGGCAAAGGGGTCACATTTGATGTGACTGGTAGTCTGATTGAGCCCATACCAGGTGTTGATGCAGAGGGATTAGGCGGTACCAAGGCATTAGATGAAGTCAACAGATTAAGTGGTAGTGTGAAGGAGGCGGTAGCAGGAGTCACTGCTGAGTGACTAGCTTCAGAGGATTGAGAATCCTGGGGTAAATTTTGGGTGGAGTTGGTTCTGGCCATGTTCTGAGGAGATGTTGACACAGGAGCGACCCCATTTGAAGAAAATTGAGGTTGCAGAGACAAAGCAGTCAACTCATCCATTTGATTGTTGGAATCATCTCCCAAGTGAGAGACATCTTCATTGGCAGTATCAAGGCCATGATGATTGTCAGAGTGATTTTCTTTGTTTTAGTCACTGTCAGAATCAGATTGATTGGCATCCACTTCTTCACCGACTCCATCTTCTGACAGGTTACAGGCCAGATTTGAGGGATTGAATTTGTACAAACAGGTGACATTTGCTTTGTTGCACAAGAGAGAATTGAGCCGATGGTAGCAGGGGCACTTGTCTTCCAGTGTCTCATACAGTGAGGCAGCTCCACTTTGTTCCTCAATTCCATTGACGGTATTCTCTTTGAATTGCTTGGTATCAACATACTTTTTCTTCCAGCAGTCAATCCTTTGCAGCAGACAGTGCCCATTCAGAAGTAAACCGGGGTTCAATTGGTTCATCCACGCTGCAAAAACCTCAAAAGACTGAGCTTTAGTCATTTGTTTAACTCCGACTTTTGTCTTCAAACCTTCACCATACAATTAAGAATAATTTTTGCTATCCTCCAAGTAAGAGAGGACGTTTTTGTAATCTTCTTTGACAAATAGTTTTCCTCGGTCTTCAACTTCTTTGGTTTGGGACTGAGAACAAGATAGTTGTGATGATTTATTTCTTGTTTGGCAAGGTTTTTTCTCTTGACAAGCCTGCTTTTCTTGTTCCTTCAACTGTTTTGCCATCACTTTATCTTGCTCCTTACAAAGGCGGAGTTGCTCCTGCTTGGCCCTATAGACCACCATTTCTGCTTTTGTACGTTGACGTTGCTTGCTCGGAGGACCCATGGTAGGATTCTCATTAGGCAGATTCAACGGATTCTGCGGGCTGGAAGGTTGAGATGATGCGCCGAGATCGACAGTTGACATGTTGCGCTGCAGCAAAGAATCAGATATGTCTGTGGCGACTGAACCAGACATCTGAAAAGATTTGAGAAGGTCAGATAATAAACAAAAAAAAAAAAAAGGAAGAACTTACCATGTGTCAAGGGTGTTGATTTTTTTGGGATGTGATGTGAATGGTAGAAAATGGAGAAGTGTTGTTTGGGGGGTGAGGTGGATTTTATATTGGGTAGATGAGTTTGTAACTTGAAAAATGATAAGATGAGGACTTATACAGCCAGGCCAAAAAAGCTTGTGGTTGGGAGGTGGTAGTTTTTGCCCAAAAAACTGGGACTTAAGCCACCTCCGACTTCAGCCACACTTCCTGTAATACAGAAAAATATTTGGCACAAAAGTGCTATCTTTTTCATTTGGAATTTTCAGGTCTTGAGACCTACACCAAATGACTCCTGGGGCCAAATTGGCCCTAGCAGTCCAACCCTGCCCACGGCCACCTGCCCCTGGCGAAGCCCAACACTGCCGGTCTGGGTGACAGAGGTCCTGTCTGTGGCCTGTACACCCTGGCTGAACAAGAATGTGGCTTGGCTCCGGAGGGGCCTGAAGCCAAGTTTCTGACAAAAAGATTGCGGCCAAACTTTCAAGCTTTCCCGGCCTTGCTGTATGTATATTGATGAGTAATGCTTGAGTTGTGTTTTATGGTAAAATAATTTGTTGATTTTTTGGATATGAGATATGCAACGAGCAGTGTGGAATTTATGAGATTTGCATAAAATAGCCCGGTTCACATAGGGTGATTTTATGCAGATGTCATAAAAACCCTCTGCTTGCTTGCATAAAATTATAAGGTATGCTTGTGGCACTTTCCCATGATGATTTAAGGCCAAACTCTATTTCAGCATGAGTTCAAAGCTTGCTTGCTGCGGTAAATTTAACTGTGAGCAAGCAGCTATGTGAACCGGGCTAATAGGCCTATGTGAACTGGCTCAATAAAAATAAAAATAAAAATAAAAATAAAAATAAAAATAAAAATAAAAATAAAAATAAAAATAAAAATAAAAATAAAAATAAAAATAAAAATAAAAATAAAAATAAAAATAAAAATAAAAATAAACCTGCGGATCTAAAGAATTACAAAATCCCACCCACCATAGGGATAGTTTTTCAGGGTACATTTCTGCAGGCACCATCAGATAATTATCAGTGAAGGAACTGTCAAGGAAGTTCTGGGAAAGCTATCCTGGTAAATGCTTGGGTCCTTGATGATATGCACAACCAGTCTCTGCTTACAATGTCCTCTCCGAAAGGACATTGTAAGCAGAGAGGCACTGAAGGGATGATGTCGGAAAACAAAAGCCTGTGGCTCAGTGCAATTCATTTGACAACAGGCGGAAGTGTACCGAGTAATGCACGCAGAGGGTGCTGCTAGAGTTAGGACAATCCGCACTGTAGGACATCCGACCTTAACTAATTTGAGGCCTGCGAGAACACAAACAGATCTCTAACTTTTAACACTAAATCATATGTATGCAAGGTAAACTGATAAGAAAAGATTTCTGCAGAGAGAAAAAAAAACCTGGGATAGAAAGAAATAAAATGATAAAAAGATTCACCGAACACGACATATGAACTATAGTGCGATCATGAACGTAAAATCAAAGGGCGTAGGAAGAATTACAGGAGGGGAGAAGGATGAATCAATCGATCATGAGTTCTTTTTTGAGCTTAACGATCAAGGCCCATTCGTCCTTAGAGACCTCAGAGCGGAAGATGTTCTTAAGGACATCGATAGATTGTCGACTAATCTGACTGATCAGTTCGTCTTTGTCGTCAAATTGACGTCCGTACGTCATAGCCGATTGGTAGGAGGCATGTTCAATTTTCACTGCTACCCCCGCTCCCGCCTGCTCCCGTTTAAGACTTTGGACCGATTTGTGATTGATCTCCAGAGATGTACTATAGATAAATCAAATCAGTCGGCATATCAGCCTTTGTGGCGCCTCCGATCATAAAGTTGAGAATGAAACACTTACACTTTGCCCAGTGGAATCGTTGTACGGGCCTTGGTAGTTGGATCTACCTTAACAACACACAGTGGTGTGCCAACTTTCAAGGTACCTTCCAGGATATCACAGCCAACAATAATTGCTGAATGACAAAAATATGGATCAGGGATGTTTGACATTAATAACGAGGGTCATCAGCTAATCAAGACTTACGGTCTCGCTTTGTAAACGCCTGAATAATCTTCAGCCGACATGGCCACACTGCGATCGGCGCCGAATCGACTCGCTTGGCCTCCATGATATCCGCATTGTAAGCCGTAAAGGCATCAAACAAGTGATAAATAATATCGGCTACAAAGGCAACATAAAAAAGCTTTTGTCAGCAATCAAATAAATACTCAGAAAAAAAAAGAGAACCGATTTTACCTTTGAAGATTTTGACGCCGGATTCTTCAGCCAGTTTCTCAGCGTCCTTGTCAATCGGAACATCGAACGCCAGCAACACGGCCAACTCTTTAGCCTTCTCCAACATTGTTCCCGCGCGCATCACATCGCGTTTATATACGGGCCGATATTGATTCCAGAAACCTGCGGGATTTTCCAAGTCAGTGGGTCAAGACGACGGCTATCTTCAACATGGCATATCAGAATAAAACAAGTTCTGGTGCGTTTTACTGACAGGGATTTTACTTGTTCTCAAGAATTCTAGTAGAGCTTCTAAGGAACCTAAAGTCGAAGCCTGCACACAAACACCTCGCCCAGATTTATCGATGTTGCTCATTAGATTTGTCAAGTCACCCATCACCTCCTCCTTCAAATCTTCCTCATCATCGTCCTCCGTTAGCAATAGCAATCGGGACCCAGCAATAGCCTTCTCAAGATCAGGTGCGACGATTTTGATCCCGAGTGAGGCCTTGACTTCCTTGTGATGTACGTATTGACCCTAGATGAGTGTGTCAAGATACATTGTGTAGAAAGGAAATCACTTGGTCAAAAAGCTGGCAACCGCCGGAGAAAGAAGAAAGTGGTTAACAGACTTTGATTCTCAGTTCCTTCATAGGCTGAGGCGTAAGAAGCGCCCGAACTTGTGTTACAATGGGACCATTCAGCCCACAAACGACAATTTTATCGCCCTCTCGAAGGACACCATTCGATAGAACAACATCGATCGTTGTCCCTAGTCCCTCGATCACTTTGACCTCCAAGACTGTACACTCCAACTCCGAGAGGTACATCAATCTTTCTGACATCCTTTCCTGGGTTAATTTAATCAACAACATCAGTAAATCAGGTACGCCTTCACCGGTGACGGCGGAAGTGGGAACCAGCGACACGTTCTTGGAGTAGTTTGTATTTTCGTAGTAAGGAACGGCATTGAGTCCTTGCTCAGCGAACGCGAGGACTACTGATTCTAACCGAGTCTCAAACTCTCGTTGGACAGGTCGGACTTGTTTGGAAAGTGAGTTTCGGAACGCATTGTCCCGGATGGCCGTCCAGCCGTACAAACGATCGATCTTGTTGAGGGCCACAATAAATGGCGTTTCTTATCACGGAGAAGCTTCAAAGATTCGAGAGTCTGTTGTTCTAGCCCATGCATGATGTCCACAACCAAGATTGAAATATTACAAGCGAACTACCTCGGCTACGCAGGTTTGTGAACGACTCGTGCCCTGGGGTGTCAATCATCAGGAGCCCGCAGCTTGTATTCTTTGAGGTCGTGTTCAGCCAAACAGCAGTTTTCCGTTTGATAGCCTCCATAGGGAAGAAAGTCGCTCCAATTTGTTGAGTGATTCCTCCGGCCTCACCTTCTTGCACGTTAGTTTGTCGAACCTAACGATCGCACGTGAATTTGACCATCAGACATAGTTGCAAGGAGTTGATGAGGAGAAGAGGTCAAACTTACTTTGTCAAGCAGTTTGGTTTTCCCAGTATCGACATGTCCTAAGATACAACAGATTGGGCTGCGCATATCTTCAGGTTTCCGGGCAGCCATCGCGTCTTCATGACGCTTGATTCGCCTCGCGGCGGCTTCGGCCTTCTTCTGGGCCGCTATTTTGCGAGAGCTCGACATTTTTCGGCCCTCCTCGCCTGAATCATCATCTGAATCATCATCCGAGTCGTCCGAATCAGAGTCGGAATCGGAACTAGAATCGGAATCGGAATCACTCGAATCTGAATCCGAGTCATCATCGGAATTATCTGATTGCTTTTGTTCTTTCGTAGTTACCTTAGACGTGGTAGCCGTTCCGTTAGAGCCACTGGGCTTAGCTTTTGGCTCACCAACCAGTTTGCCCTTGGGCGGGGCTTCAGGCTTACTAGATTTTGAAGCTGGCTGAGAAGGCTTTGTGGAGACCTTACCGCCAGATGTGGATTTGGTTGCATTCGGTGCGGCTTTGGCTGTCGAGCCTTCTTTAGGCTTTCCCGATTTGTCGCTGGGCTGCTTGATCGGTGCCGTTTTAGTTTTGGGCTCATCTTCACTTTCCGCATCCCACTCGTCTTCACATCGTCACTTCCGCTTCCCAATCATCCTTGACGGCGGCTTCCTCCGCAACAGTAGGCTCAGGAGGTGGTGGTGGTGGAGAAGTAGTGGCGGGAGGCGCAGGAGTTTCAGCAATTTGAGCTTGCTGACATCAGGAACAGACTCTGGCTTAGATTCAGGCTCGACATGGTCACTTTTGGTCTCCTTCTTTTGGCCTTTTTTGCGGTTTCCGTATGTAACCTTTTTGGCGCCTGACGATGGGGCAGTTTCCTTGCGCTCTTGTATTCCTACTACCACAGCTCCCGATTCGACCAGAGCCTTGAGTCGTGCTCAGCTGCAGCCTTCTCTGCTTTCTGCTTGGGAGTCAGCAGTTTGCCCGCTTTCCTCAATTCTTCCTTCTTGGCCTGGTTGAGGGATGAGAAAACAAGTCATCAGTGCCTCGATCTTGGAAGCAAGTTTGCACTTGATCACCCGACACCAGCAAACCTTTTCCTTTTCCTTTTTCCGTGCCTTTTCTTCTTCTTTACGTTTTTCCTCGGCTGCGATCTTCTCTTCCTCTTCCTGCCGCAGTCGCTCCTCCTCTTCGGCTTTCGCTTTTGCTTCAGCTTCTAACCTTTGACGCTCCTCCATCGCAGCCTATGGGTCGAAAATGAAATAAAATCAGTCGTCATTGGGGCAGCGAGCAATTTATCAAAACCACTGACTCGAAGTGCCGATAATTTGCCTCCTACTTTCTTCTTTGGCTCTTCTTTGGCAGGCTCGGCCTTGTCGGCAGCCTTTTTTTCTGATTGTAACAAAGTTTATTTATGAAGCCGGCGCGTCAACGCGATGACGGTCGAGAAAACATTCAACTTACTTTTCTTTTTATTTTTTGATGATGTGCCTGTAGCCTGAACTTCATTATCAACGTCAGCCTCCTCGTTGTCAGCCGTTGGATTTTCTGTGGAATTTTCGGCCGGTGGGTTGACTGCATCACTTTTTGGAGGGGCCATATCGGGTTTGGGATCAGCATCGCCTGTTGTTGTTTTTTAGATGCGGCTAGAGCCTTCTTCTTAGCCTTCTCTTTCTCTTTCTTCAGCTTTTCTTTCTCCTTCTTAGACAAAACACCCGTTGTTCCCGGTGTTGGAGCGTCTTCGGTGTCCACAGGCGGTGATTTTGGCTGTTCAATCTTCATCTTTGTTTCTGCTTCTTCTCGAGCTTTGCGGGCCTGCTCTAATAGCTCGTCCTCGTCTAGGTCATCCGCAAAAGGTTTGACACCCTTCTTCTTTCCCTTCTTCACTTTTTTTCCGGCGGAAGGTTCCGGATAAAGCTCGTCCATGTCAGGTTCAGCGGGTATCATTTCATTGTTTTCTGTAGCTCGTTTCTCCTGCGCTTCGTCTTCTGACTCGGCGTTCCGACTAGAATCTTTTCCGCCTTTCTTCTTTCCCTTTTTATCTTTTTTTGCCGCCGTGGAGGCACTCTTGAGAGTACTCATAAGTCCACCAAAGTCTTCCTCCTCGTTATCTTTTTCATCCTCATCCAGTTCCGTAGTGGCAGCAAATCCAAAAGCGGATTTCTTGGATCGAGTGGTCGCCGGTTGGGCTTGTTCCTCTTCTGATTCTACATCCAAGCGCTTGGAGTTATCTCTTTCTCCTTCGAGGCCCTGCAAGAGGTTAACAGAGACAACATCAGGTTGGATGCTGGGCGGTAAAAAGGTTTAATTAAGAGACCACTTGCTCACCAAAGTTCATCGTCGTCGGTCTTCTTTCCTTTCTTTGCTTTCTTGGGCGGCATGATCGATCTAGTGGAAGAATGTGACTGCTGCTGGCGTTCGGATGAAAAATGTTGTGGGAATGGCGTCTCCTGTGCTCTGATCCGGTCAACAGCACCCCGGAAGGTTTCACGAGGTGTCTCCCCCGGTGACACTCCGCTCGCCCGTAAACATCTCTCCAACCTGTGCCAGTGAAGTAAGCCTTGTCACTAAAATCCCTTTTACCCTTCATACGACTGTGCAAGCAAGCTAGATGCCACACCATCACTGTTTCAAATCAACAAAAGGCTCATCCAAGGGAATTCAGGAGAGATGAGATTCATGTGCAGGGTATCAAAAACCTTAGGCTCATCACATTCAAGGGCAACACGTTTTAACCAATTTGCAAATAAATAAAAAAAATTGTGCAATGAATTGGATTTTTATTATACTAGGCAGAGGACAATTTGGGGAACAGAATGGTCGGAAAATTGATCCATCCATTCTACCATGCTTCCTTTCCCTTATATTCCATTCTTTCTCATTTGAATAAAAATAACATTAATTATCATTATTTTATCTAACTGTTGTTTATGTCAGCTGGGAGCATTCAATAGTTTGAAGCCAGTGGAAGTATAAAATTTCAGATTCAATTAAAAATGAGAGAAATAATAGAAAAAAAAAACTGAATTGGAACATAAAAAAATTACCTGGGAGCGGTGGATAGAGTGCAACTAGTGGAAAAATCAGGAAAGAAGTCATTCCACCCCCACTGTCCCAGGTACACTCCAAGACATGTGAAGTATGCTTAAAAAATGAATGAAAAGTGGGTTTCATACAGTCAAGAAAATGAAAAATAAAAAGACCAAAGATCCTATCTCATAAATTTTCTGTGTTGTGGTAGTGAGCATTTTTTGCCCCTCTTGGAAGAAAGGTTATTGTTCTCAAAGATTGTAGTTATGGGATCAGTTATTTTGATAAGTTTTTTTGCTTTCAAATTTTTGAAAGGTAATTATTTTTCAATTTTTTACTCTCTATCATCCAAAATCAAGTCTTGAGTTAGAGACTTTTTATCCTGATCCATGTGTTGATTTAGTCAAGTAAAAAAAACTTAAAGATGAATTGGTAAATAAATCAAGGTCCTCAATCACCGTGATCACCTTTATCACTTTTCTTGTCACTTGGAGAAACTCCACTACAGGATCTAAAACCCAGGAGTCAAAATTCCAGGATATCTCCTGCCTGCATCATGATACCTACAGCAGCAGCTGGGGCATCCAGCAATATTAGCTAAATTGCAGTAGTAATGCATATATTTAGGTGTTGTTGCATTGAGTTGGGGAGGGAGAGGTTTGGGCACATAGCGACCTACTT
>SMGU01001557.1:0-13676 GCA_004348175.1 Puccinia novopanici
AAACCCCCCCCCCCCCCTATCAGTCAGAGAGGACCACGTAAATCCCCAACTAAGTCTCCCTATGTGGTGTCAGCCTTAGAGATACTCCAGAGTATCCAAAAGCCTGCATATCTGTAATTATAGTATTTTAAATCATTTAATATTGAGAAATACTCTTATATTCTTTAAGAAATGGATTTCTCATGTAATTTTATCTAGGTTTACCCACTGGGCCTACCCCAAAATTCCTACTCCTTCTGGTACTTTGTCACAAAAGTACCATAAGAAGTATTAAAAATAATAATTGCTGTGGACTCTGCAGTAAATATGAACATAACATAGTTACATATACTATTTACATGAAAATAATGTAATATGTACATAAATAAGAAATGAATATATTTCAAATCTTATTTGAACAATGAGTGAGGAGATTCTGCCAGATTTCAATTGTATTACCATCCCAATTTTATACAAGTATATTGTAGTAAAATTTCAATAGTAATATAATTGAGGTTAGAGCAACCTGAGAAAGTTCCACATGTAAAGTCTGTGAGAACTATTCCAATTCATGCTATTCAATTAGTTTACACATGATTTAATTGGTTATAACAATTTATCATGATGTCATGGGGACATAGAATGAATTGAAGTACTCAAATGAACTATGAGGGTGCAAGATGACACCATTATGGCATCATTTGATGTAGGAATGGTGAAATACACCATAGGCTCTCCCTGTAGCTTCCTGGGAGAGCTTTAGAATATAAAAGGTGGCTTTCTTTGGCCTTGAGATGGCTCCTCAGTTATTCACCCCAGCATACAATAGTAATTGCAGTGAATTCCCTCTTCCTACGTAGTAGTGTTCCATCTCCCCATCACCCTAACGTTTTACTACTGGAACATTAGTCTGTCTTATTAAAATCCCCATTTAAAAGCTTTCTTTTGATCCTTAAAAGTAGTTGCAGCAAGACTACCATCTCTGACAAGTAGCCAATCAGTTCAAGTGCTTGCCAACTATTCTTAATAACTCTGTTTTTATCTTGATATAAGCACATCTTCTACCCAGCTATCACCTATGTCTTCTTCACTTTTATATCAAGTAAGTTGATCTCAAAGAGGTATCTCCTACCTTAAGCCATCCTAGATTGCACCACAGGGAGACTATACTTTAACAAGTATAGTGATACACCTAGTAGAATGAGAGTAATCTCATCTTTTAATAATTTCAGCACAGTGATAGTACTTGGCATATCCATTGGATCCCCCAAGTTTCATACACATAGCTGACAGATCCCAAGAGCTCAGAAAAGAAGAAATTCAACCTTATCACCAATTTAAAATGATCCCGTAATGAAATCAATAATATATGTCTAATTAATGTCATATCATTTGAGAATTAAATAGAAAATAGCAACATTAAGTAATCACATCATTGCACTGGCTTGATCACCCTGAATAATTTATGAGTGACTCAGGGGCCTCAAATTACCTCCCATGAGTGCTGCTGAGACATCCCTGAAGATATATAAAACCCTGTTTCTTCTGGAATTGATCCCAAGTTATCCAAGTCCCTCAGAAAGTGCATTCAGCCTCCGCATATTGTTTTCAACACTCCAAAAGATTATCCACCCATTATCTCTATGGCTTTGGAGAGTTTTCTTGCCACTGGAATCCCTTCCATCATTATATAAACTGCCAATTTTACTTTATGAATCCTTCTGTACTCACTTCTACAAGTCCTGAGTGTTTGTATACTACCTATTCAGTTGTTAGAATCTGCCTTCATCTTTGTAGTACTCTATCTACCATGTAATTGTAACCACTTAGAGCAACTCCACCACAGGAGCTAAAAACCAGCAGTCAAAATTCCAGGATAGCTCCCACCCACAGTAGGATACCTACTTCAGCTGCTGAGGCATCCAGCGCTAGTAGCTAAATTTCACTGGTAAATGCATATATTGAGTTGGTGTTACATTGAGTTGGGGAGGGAGAGGGTTGCTATATGTAGCAACCCTTTCCCTCCCAAGCTAGTTCCCGGAGCACATAGCAACCTACTTGGCGCCTGTGCTGGGTCACAAAAAGTGGATTGCAGGAGCTAAACATGGGATAGAAAACCAGTTTAGCTCCTGCGTTGGACCTTTCTGTCTCAGCAGGAAGTACACAACATGAAATCTGGATTTCACTTGCTGCAAACAGTTGAGAAGAGCTTTTCAAGATTTAAATACTGAAGCTATTTCCCCTGATACTTTCACTTAAGTTCAACTACCCTTTATATCTTTAGTTTTCCTTCATGCTATCTTTTATAATCTTAAAAAAATAATTTCCTTTTATTAACATAAAATGGAATATATATATGTTTTATATTTTTAGATGACTGCAAACACAAACATCATGAAAGAATATTGGTTCAATAGGTAGTTGTTGAAGCTTGCTGAAATCAGTTTGTGTGAATTCTCAATCCACATTCTGTGAAATTCCTTGGACTGCACAAATAACCATAAAAAGAAGATCATATTATCAAATATCAACAAAAAAAACCTAATATAATCTCCACAATAGATTACCACAGGGCCCAAAAACATTAGCATAGTGGCCAATACCCTGATCCACCAGCTGTGTAATTTTGGAAGATATTGGGAGTTACTATGTTGTTCCAAATCACTTTTAGTGTAAAAATGCCACTAAATTCAGTATAGAAAAGCCTAGAAATGCCTTTTTTGGCCTTTTTTTTTTTTTTATTAAATATTTTCTGAAGGATACAAAAAAGTTGCTAGCTCTTAGAATAAATGCATTAAGCTATTTCTGGTTCAGCCAGCCTAGAGTTGTTAATCTTTGCTGAAAAATTCCAACACCTAATCCTCCAAACTCTTACACAAAATCAACTCAATTATCTCACAAACTAGGTTATCATCTAAATCCCTCACATCAAATATAAAAAAACCAAAAGACTTGAAGCTCATGAGCTTAGAATTGTCTTTTACCTCAAACCAACTTGCTGAGAAAAAGAAGCCAACAACATCTCCTTCAGACCTTCAAGTTAATACCTCTTCCTTCCATTCCTGTCCTTCCCTTCTTGTTAATCTTAATCTCTTATTATTTTCCTGTACTCCTTCCTAGATCTTTGACTCAATTTCTTATGTTTTATTATCTTTCTATTCTCTTGTTATCATTTCTTGATCATCTATTTCTAATCATGTTTTCTTTCAGTAATGGTTCCATTTATTCTCAATCTATCAAGTTTTCATCAGTGGTGACTTGTGATATCACTTTTGCTTAATTCAATCCCAGTTAATATGGGATAAAGTGAAACTGTTTTATAATGTTTGGAATGAAATACACAGATATGGGGTACCTACCCATGATTGAAATTGAATCATCTGATACCAATTTCAACTTGATAATGAGATTTATCCACAATATAAGCAGTATAATCTCAGCCACTATATTTTTGATTCAATTTAATAAATGAGCTAATTTCAGCCATATCTACCATGGAAAATGGTGGAAAATACCTTATGCCCAAAGAGGGGTCATCTTTTCTACTAACAAGTATTGTACTACGTAGCCAAGCCTTTTTTTTTTTTTGGGGGGGGGGCCTCACTCCATGAGTTTTAGTGAAATATGAAAGCTAAAATACAAGTTCTTAGCTGTTAACAGATGGCCCTATGCTAAGCTTCAGCTACTGTTAGCTTGTGGGTTCCAGTGACGCTGCCGTGAGTATAGCAGGCCCAGTGCTGTCTGGAGCTCCAAGAGATTTCCACTGAATCTTCCCGTGCATTTTAATTCGCAACTTTTCATGGTACATTGAGTGTGGTATGATTGTGTGGTGGAGACTCAGGAATGAAGCTGAATTGTTTGTCATTTTGCCGAAGCTTTTGGTGGCTGATTCGAGTGGCTGGGGTTCCCGTGGTACCCGGGAAGCCCTTCGACGACCCCGAGAATTGCCAACTAAGAAATTGTGAGGGAAGACGCCCAACAGAACAAGACACTTCGGTCAAGATGATCAGCTTGCTGCGTTGTTGGAACTGCTCGGACGGACGGCCGCACTGATCCAAACACGCGCATCAACCAACACCCATTCGATACCATACCGGCGCTGCCTGCTCATCGGGAAGGTCCCCGCGGGAGGACGGGTGCAGCCCGGGCGACAGTTTTCCTCATCGAGCAGGGCTGAATCGACCATCAATCAGACGATCAGAGGATGCAGGAAGACCGTGCGAAAAGAGAGCAAAGCACCCGCGCTCGAAGGCTGTCCCCAAAAGAAAGGCGTCTGCTCAAAGCTCTACACCATCAAGCCTCGCAAACCTAACTCGGCCGTCCGCAAGGTCGCTAAAGTCAAACTCGCAAACGGGAAAACTGTCGTCGCTTATATCCAGGGCGAAGGCCACAACTTGCAGGAACATTCCGTCGTCTTGATCCGAGGTGGTCGCACTCAGGATTTGATTGGTCTCAAGTCGGTCATCCAGTCCCATCACTCAAAATCATCCTAAAACTGATCGCCTCTCCTTGTTAACCAAAACATCAGATATAAGATTATTCGAGGAGCATTGGATTTCGCAGGTGTTGTCGGAAGAAGAACGTCGAGATCGAAATATGGAGGTACGTTCTTTCTCTCCTTCATCTCCAGTCTCGTACTTCCTTCTCGCCATCTGATCCTTTCTCTTCTGCTCTCCATAAAATTTGCAGTGAAAAAGCCCAGGATCAAGCGTAGGAATTGATATCCCAAGCAGATTGCAAATCAGTAAATAAAGAAAAAGCCATCCAAATTGTTCTCGCCCTCACTTCCCGTACAGAAATCGCTAAAAAACAGCCTAACCTGTGTCCATTCACATGCGTGATTTAAGAAGAAGAAGGGCCATCCTCTTTTTCTTTAGCCTTTGACGATCTTAGAGCAGTTGTGTGTAGCACATCAAGGTTTTCATAGATGGAGCACGTTGGAAAGAGGCTCTGCCACTGGACTTCTTGATCTGGGAACAAGAGCTGCTGTTCATGCTTCCCGACTTTGGGAGAGATCTACCTACAAGCTGCGCCAACGCTTCCGTTGTCGTCAGCCATTCTCTCGAAAATTAGACGTCTTGTTTTCTTTTCAAGTTCAGCTGATTTTGGCCATGAAACTTAAAGGCCCCAGGATGCAGCGTCAAGAGCGATAGTGTATTTAAATTCCGTTGACAGTATTACAAGCTGAGAAAATCCGCCTGGCAGTGGTAGCCAGATACAATAAACAAATAAAAAAATACTTTTTTTATTTTATTTTTATTTTTGTGTAGCAAAATAGCATAATGAATTCGAAGTGAAACAGGGATTGGTGGGTATATAGTCAAACGTCCAAGACTTTTGTGGGTATTTTCAGTATCCCTTCATCGTCTGCATGAAGAAGCACAGGGCAATTAAGTTTTAGTGAGAAGTTCTGAAGGAGGTGGAGAAGATGGATAGCGCACCCTCTTCTCCTGGGTTTGGAAGGTGAGTCGCCGTGTGGTGGGAGGGACTGCTGTCTGACACTCAGTCTTGGCCATCGAACAGGCCGATGCTGCCTGTTCTGCCATAAAGTCTTCCTGCAGCTGAGCGCTGATGGCCATGATCTGCACTTCTCTGTCGTCAGTATCAACTATCTTCTTCCATCAGACTGCGTCGGGGCTGCTCACCGGACCAAGCAGATGGATCTGGGCCGTCAAAGACCTGTCTCCTCAGAGCCAATGAGCATCCAGTCTTGCCCAAGAGACTCCACTCCCTCATTACTCACATTATCGAATAGCTGAAGCCAGCCCCTTTGGCATTCCGCAGACAGAGCGACATCACATCAAACCCCGTCGTAAACACTGCTGTCTGCACCAGTGAGTAGAAGGTATTGGCTGTCTGTCGAAACCTGTTCGTCCAGTCAAAAAAACATCAGCAAGTCAGCTCACAATAATCTATCAAACAACTAGGATGCCTATACCAATTATCCTCCGGTTTCAAGATTTGGTGAGTCGCTTTAGACCGTGCAAGGTCGTAAGCCTTCAGCAAGGTCAAAACCGCGCCACAAATTACCTTCCAAACAAAAGATATTCCGGATGCAGGTCAGCCACTTGAGATATATTGCACCAGCCGATTGAATGAAGGGAATGGCGCCAAACCTGGGCATAAAGGCTCCTACATGAACAGACAATTATGATTCAGTTTTTCAATGTATGATCAACGAGCTGGACCAGAGTTTCTGTGCTCACCAAGGCGCAGAAGTCTTGTGATCCGCAAGGCTCGCGAAGCTTGGTGTTCTGAATGCCCGGGGATTCCGAAGAATGCAACGAGGAACACTAGGCCGGTGATCAGTACTAAAGTCAGGATTTCACCACCGGTACTTTGCAAATCCTCGTTTGGCCAACCGCTGAAGTCCACACTGAGTAGGCGTAAAATGCGTAGCCTAAAATCCCGTCCTCCAATCATGAGCCACTACCCTATTTTTCAGTTTTCGAGATCACCTCTCTCACCTGCACATGTCACCTGCTCATTGGAATTCAATCCGGAGGATACCCATCAATCTAAGCCGCATTATGTGTCCGAAGAGAGAGTGGAGAGGTGGGAAGCTTACGATCCTTCCAAAAATGTAATGAAATCTTCCAGGGAAGGGCACGTCAGATTTTCAGCACCAAGAGCACCTTGAAGCAGTGGAGCTTACCGAACAACGAGCGTAATCTGGAGGAGATTCTGATAATTCGCGTAGCTTTCAATGCAGTAATAGTAGAGCATTGCGGCATAGAGCCTTGATGATTTTGGGGGCAGGAGGGTGGGAAGGAGAGAGCCAAGACTTGATGAGTGACCGACACCTCTTAGAAGCCTATAATGGAAAGGATTATGAGTGATGGAAAGAAGGGAGGATGGATTCTTACCCCGCCTGAGTGATCGACATGAGCAAGCTGAAGTAGACGAAGAGGCGCTTATCCCATGAGGTGTGTTCGTCGAAGCGTTGGGTCAAGCGCAGAGCCTCGCATGCAATCAGCCCGGCAATCCACGCAAACACCGTCCCGCCCGGCTGCAGTCCGCCTAGAGTCGAGTATAGGATTTCCTGGTCTGAGAGCTCCCCACCCATGATTCTTCAAATCACTTTAGCTAAAAGGTTCAAGCAGTTCCCGGATAGATAGGCTTCTTTTTTTCGCAGGAAGGTGATAGTGTGGAAAATGTATGTATTGTATATGGTCGTCTGGTTGAACAGCGGCCTGTCTCTGAGCCAGCACGGAGCAGATGGCCGACCCATTTCCACTGCTCAGAATTTTGTTACCATGTACATACATACGGTGTGGTGCCCTCACGTCTCCATCACTTGCTTTGGTACAGTCCAACATCGAGCGTCGCATCTGTCTTGGTTAAGAAAGTTTTTCATACAGCCGCCTTTGGTGGCACCATACATCTGCAATAATATTTTACGCAGATCAAGATCCGAGATGTGAACACAGACGAGATTCTGCCACAGTACACCCCCATTTCTCGCTTTATTTGTTTGTTCATATATACATCTCCGTAGAAGACGCTCCGGATGACAGCTCCGACAAGACGAGACAGAAAAGCAAGATGATAGTGTAGCGGCAGGAGCACACGGATTCGTGGGGCGTTCATGACCAAACATTGGCGACGAGGAAGTGGTGCTGATGAAAATCTCTCCACGGGCGTCGAGTGAGGCCGACTTCTCTTGATCAGGGAGAGGAGATTGGTGCGTGGGGTGCGGCATGAACATAAAAATATGTAAATGTGTATTCTAAAAAACGCCTGCTATGGCCGCCGCGATTGACATCATTTGCACATGCACAGGTGATCAATCAATCAGCCCCAAAACGCCTACTTCATCGGCCACGGCAGCCTGCCATCAGTTCAAATACAAAATCATCGTGCAAACTTCAAAGCCGCTTGCCATAGGCTTTGTATGTACAACATGTGTAAAAAATAATATCCGATGTATTTACATTGCAAGTGGATCTTGTTACCATGTGTGGGAGCAACAAATAACGAAAGATGTTTTCCCTTCTTTTTGTTTTGTTTGTGTGCGTGTGGCTTCAAAGCACACTCCAAAGGCCGGAGCTTGGGTCGAATGGATTTGCAAGGCAGATGTTGAATGTGTCAAGTTGAGAAGACACCTCCAAGCCCAGTCAACGACATATAACACTCCCGCAGGGGCCGCGGCCAATGATGAGAGGAGCTATGAGCCTGCCCCCCTTTTTGTTTTATCAAACTCTTGCAACGCCCAGAAATCTAAGCAACCACAATGGGCCACTCCATTGTCCCAGGGCCATTTAACAAAAAGACACTTGGAGGAAGCATCAAACAATGTCTTCTTAACCATGGAAGTATATGGCTGAGAACGTAATCTGACTAGGGGATATATACTGCTTTCAATTTCCAAGCACCAGTGAATGTTAATCAAGGCCATAAATTATGTATTACAAGAGTTAACAGTAAAAATCCAAGATCCCAAAGAAAGAAGAAGGGAAAACCAAAGAACATGATAGCACACCAGAGAAGAAACTCCTCTTGCAAAGTGACAAATTTGTGAGCTCCCTGCCACGTGGGAAATAAAGAGAGGAAGTGATAAGGATGAAGTATGTTGAGAGAACATTGCTTCTAAGTTTTCTATGCTTGGTGGTGGATTTTGTTGGGAAATGAATGGAACCACACAGGTGGGGATTTGACTGTTGTTGTTTCTACCTCCGAACAAAATTATCGAGGACAGGCACGGCGGGTGATCGGACGGTGTCATGGCCGTTCCCGGTACGAACTTTTGCAAATCTGGGTGAGGCCAGGAGGTCTTCATCGAAATCTGTGAAGACGACCTGGTCCACCTGGATACTGACACCCTCTCCTGGTCCAGGCCACTCCCTTGTTTTCGATTTGAGAAAGTTCTGTGGAAAAAAGGGACGGTCGTGTGACTGCGTCAGTTTTCATCATGTGGTGATGTGGATGAGCAGAGTCGCATGGAACAGGAAGCACATTCCAGCGAATACTTCTGCGGGATCAAATACATATACGACTGACCATTCGGAATGACCTCGACAGACTCTTGTTTGCATCCTCCGCAAATGCCTTCGCGAAGTCAAACCGCGAGTTCAAGGTGACCAGCTGTGTGTCGAAGTGCGCGACGTTAACGAAAAAGATCTTGATTGGAAATTGTGAGACTTCACTCACGATTGAAAGAAGATACAGTTGCGCCGAGATGAGCCTGAGGAGACAAGAAACATTCAAGCCTTGAGCTGTCACGCCCAGCGCACCAAAAAAAAGGTAAGGGTGCATACGTCAAGCAATACAAAATTCCTAGTTCTCTCTGTGCGCCCAACAGCCCGATGGATACGATAGCGAGCGCCGTAGTCAGGAAACTGAATCCATGTCAAGTGAGCCGATCCGGACGAGACGCTTAGAAAAAAAAAAGAAGAAAAAAAACCGAAGACCCACCTGGTTTGGAAAGACAACAGCATGATCCGTTTGATGATACTACACAAGACGGAGGAGTGGATCTATCAGTCCAAGAGCCTCGCGGCTGTACACCGGTAGAAAATGCAAAACTCAACGATTTGGTCTTGATGTAATGTGTCTTCTGTTTCCCAAAAAGTACAGCAAGGAACCAGTAATGAGGATATCTCCGGAAATCTGTCGGTTCAAAAAATATGTAGTGCGACTGCTCAGCTCCCCGACCACTGTTTTTCGTTAGTAATAAACTGCACCAACCGTTGTACTATAAAGGCTGTGGGTGTCAAGACATGTGGGAGTAGTCAATATCGAGTCGTCATCTTGCTGAGTGATAGGAAGAACAAACAAAACTGGTGCATCAGGCAGAACTCACAAGCCCAAGGGAAGCAGCAGAGATAATTCGGTAAAGAATTTTGCTTGGACGAAGGTAATCATGGTAGCGATTGCGGACGCAACGTGTCCAAGGGTAAGGAGGATAGCGACGCCCGTACCCGCCAGTCTCGATTTGAAAAAACATACAGTCGATAGCAGAAAAGAGCTGAGCTGAAGTCAAGATTGAGAGGTCAGTTGCCAGAGCATATTCTCATGTAGGTGAAAGCCATAAGAGCCAATCCGAGCTTACATGTCGTGACGAGACATCGTGATAGAAAGATATGGGCACTAGAGAAAATGGAGCAATCAGGCCAAACAGGAAGGAGCTCGACGCGTCAATTTCGGCGCCTCCGCGGGCTTTCCAGGAGTCCAGAGGATCGCGTACCCAAGATGGGGAGTCACCAGGTTGAGTGTCTCACGTCATGAAATCCATCAACGGCGTAATGGTAGGCGATGTATTCAAACCAGCTGTTTAATGGCAGTGAGAAGTGGATTAGCTGATATATATATACACGATTTGGGAACGGGAATCTAGCAAATAAAAACCAACGAGCCTTATGTGCAGCAGGGAACATGCCATCACCCATATGACCAGCACTCGTATGATCGTCGAGTCCTGTGGAAATCGATACAAAACTCTGAAGCCTTCGCTGATAACCATTCCCCCAAAACAGGCCCCCGCGTAAATCCCGGTTCTGTACTCAATTGCGTCAATCAGATAACATGCCTTCAGGAAGTCGAAAACTTGAGAAGCCAATCGGACGAAGAAGATTAAGTATCGAGGAATCAAAGGCAAAGTGGAACGCACACAAAGCCTGGTAGGGTATATGATACATAGTCGTAGCGACCGTGGATCTGCGGCAATCCTACTTCCACCGACATGTTACCAAGAAAAAAAAAGGAGGGATGATTGCCGGGAGCCTGGAGTGGCGTGAGTTGGATGCTAGCTGTAGAGTTTTTGGAGCAACAATGCGATAAGAGCCAAGTGCAAGAATGAGTGATAAATTAAGTCTTCCGGAAGATGGTTAAATCTGTGGAAGTGGTCAGGTATGGGTGAATGCTTCGCCAACGGGCCAGGGCCCAGACTTCGGAATACATAAATTATCTTCTTTACATACACATAAAATAATATTTTTATTTATTTCTTGAAATACATGGGGTCCTTGTCGTGGGACTCCATGTCAAAACCTACCCAGTTCAAGGTGTGGTAAATTACAGTGCAATTTCAGTACGCCTTGCCGCAGAGTGCAGAGGTGGCTGTTTGTCGCAAAGGCGCGCATCGTGGTTGGTTGTCTATTTGGTCCAATGGGGCCGGCGGATCTGACAGGTTCGACGGTCGGCTGCCCGACTCCAATCCTGTGCGGCTGAGATGCCCATGAGGTGTTAGAGTGGAAGAGAACAGAGACGGATCCTTCATGGGATGTTCTCCCGGTCTTTTCACCCGGGCGGCAAGTCCAGCTCAATGTAATCCTCTAGGATCCGGCGAGTGCGAGGGCGCATTTCCAGCCTTTACGGATAAAGCGTCGTGCTAGTCCTTCGCCCGAGCCTCGAACCAATGGACGTGTCGCCGGGTAACTGTTGAGCGGCCCGCATCGCCCCTCTTCCATTTCAAGGTCTTGAGGGACAGATGCAACCCGGCCTGCGAGTGCTGAAGCCCAATTATCCGGCTCATGCACAACAGGATACGCCGGCTTAAAGGCCTTTTTTTTTCTTATATACACACCCGAGAGCTGAATAGCCCTTCAGTTTGGCGGGGGTTGTTCCGCTCAAGTTAAAAAAAAACAATCAATTAATGATCGGCCTCCTTCCAAACCCGAAAGGAATGAGTGGTAAAGCACGCGCTTCGGGGAAATATAGAGAACACAAGGAAGATAAAATTGCTTTTGCATTCATTGAATGCTTCTCCCCCCGAGACGCCCATCCTTAGAATGTCATCCCATGGGTGTTTGAGAGCTTTTTCTACCCGTTTGTAGAGGAGTTGGGAAAAGCACGCCTCCCGAAAAGCAAACATGGGCGGACTCATTGCAGACCAGGAGCCTGGCTCCACAGATCGTAAAGACTATATAATGAGGCTGGTTTGCTCTCCTTGGCTCCACTCCCTCCAGTATCCTCACCCACCTGTAAGGTACCATTCACCCGCAAATCTTCCAATAGCCATTCAGCGCCGCTCCACTTCCAAATCACGAAAACCCCAAGTCTCCATGAATCCCAATTGCACCCGAAGCCACGCAGCGCGTGACGATGAACTACCTGGACCACGCCCTGGTGGCGCCCAGTCTCCTGAAGAGGTGTGGTCCCCGAGCTCCCCCGATTTCGGAACTCAACTTCCAATGAAGCAACAGCCGAAGCCTCTTCTTCTCGTTCGGCTCCAACACAGCCATTTTATCTTGAGAGTCAGGGGGAGACTGGATTCAATTTCCCAAAGAACTGCAATGCCGCTTCGCAGCGCTCCTCGCAAAACTTAACAACCACCCCAATGGTTTCCCTGCTGGCTCCATGGTGGTCGATGTTGGACAAGACGGAGCTTTCGGAGCAAATCCTGTGGAGGCTAATGATCCCGGGCTGCTCGACACTATGGCTTTGGTCGACCAGCTTGTGGCTTTGCGGAAAGGTCTTGAGCGACCCGTTCCCTCTTGGGAACAAGTTTTGCAACCTCTGGACGCCAAGCACAGAGCTCTTTTCCAGACTTTCTATGATCGCGTTCAAAGGTTGAACGCTGACTTCAAAACCAACCCGAACCACCCCAGCTCGTCACCGGAACAACTCCATTCCCTTTTGGGCAACTTGGAAGAGGTTCGAAATGCCGCTGCAACTCTGGATCCACATGAAACCCTTCTAGACCTGACCGCCTATTTCGACAAAGCTGAAGAGCAAATATCGCGGATTTTGCGCATCGTGAACGCAAGACAAGCCAATGCATGCTCCTGCAGCATTTGCCGTAGAAATGGATCCTATGTTAACTCTGCCCCGCAGTAAATACCCGGGGTCAAAGTACCACTGGAGTGGTAGCTCCATAAATACGTTGTAATAAAATATTTTTTGTGAACTGATATCATGTGCAATAACATCAACTGCATCTCCAATGTCCCTGAAATTATGAGGTGTCCATTTCGCAATTTCAACACAAACCCACTTGCAACTTTCTGCAATGTGTCTGGTCAAGTGCACTTTGGATTTTTGTTCCGGATGTGTTTCATCTTGAAAGCACAAATGTTCCACCACCGGGCCACTAAGTTTCTCCACATAAAAATTGTTAAAATCATATTACAAGATGCAATTTGATACTGTCATGAAGCCAATAGGAGTATATATTGCTTGGTTCCATCAATTGAGCCCTAACTAATAAAGATGAAGTAGCAAATATGTTGTTGAGGTAACACAAGAGAGTACCTCTAGTATGTTGAGGGACAGCAGGGACTGAAGACAAGGAATCTGCCAGAAACTCACAAAGGTGACTTTGACGTGAGAATGTGGTGATGGTATTCAGTAAGTAAAAGGAAGCTGAGTGAGAGGCCGGTGGTAATGTAGAGATGGGATGCTTGGGAGAAGCATAAGCTAAATACAAGCATACAATCACTAGCTTATGGGCTTTGTATCTCAGCATAGTATTAATTATGTCAATTGTTTTGAATTTTTAATGCCATCTTCAGTACCTTGATGTCAATAGTATGATACACACAATAAAAAGTTTAATACTAATGTTATGGTTTCTTTCATTGAAAGATCAATACAGAGGCAGCATTGATGAAAGAAGTATCCTATCTCTCCTGAATAGAGTATAGCTGCTGAATTTTGGTTTTTTATCTTCATAAGAAGTTTACCAGTTGGGGAAATTTAAAATGATCTATTATAAATTTTCTTTTTCAATATTTTTTGGCCTTAGAGACAGCAAGCCT
>SMGU01001558.1:0-13845 GCA_004348175.1 Puccinia novopanici
CTCTGCTGGCACGTGTTGCCGCTGAGAGGGGCGCCTCTCTTGGATGGTTGTACGTCAGGCCAGATATACATATTTGTGGACATAAGCTGTTCTGAAAGCTTTGTGCACGACAGTCGGGGGCTTGTTCGAGCGGATGAGAGGCAAGGTAGTGGAGCCTGTGACGCAGGCCGCGCCGGCGAGTGTGCATGGCGGCGGATCGTCAGCACAGATATCGGGTGAGTGGCACTGCAGAGCCGCGGGCGACAGGTCTGGAATTTCAAGGGGAATGACAGTCGTGCTCCCGGGTCTTGCTTGCAGGGACTCTCGACCCTGGCGCTGTAAAGGCTGAAGGTACGATACGCCGTTCTCTCTTGTCCTCCTGAACCTCCCTCGTCCGCTTCTGACCCGCCTGGTGCGTCCGTCCGGCCCGTAGATTTTGCCGTCGTCCGGCCCGGAGATTCTACCGTCGACCGGCCCGTAGGTCCGGAGCCCCAGCTGCCAGCACCCGGAGACGAAGAGGCCGCCCGCACTCCCACGAAGACGACCAGCAACTCTAAGGGGGCCGTCAGGCCTCTGACCCGGCCAAAGTTCAACCCATACGTGCAGCCGTGGGACCGGCCAAAGACCGACCGATACAGGCCCCCCTATCCCGCCAATCGCCAGTTCGATTTAAGCACACGCTTCCCATCCTACCACGGATCCCAGATGTGAATGACTATTAATCTCATCCATTAACCCCCGCAGCTCCACAGGCTTCCTTTTCGCCCATATCTGCTTCTTCTTACAAAAAAAAAAAGAAGAAGAAGAAGAAAAATCCACGCTTGCTCTGTCGATCTGCTTTGCTTAATACTCAACACATTGTTGTCCGCGCATATTATGTACAACTTGCTGGTTTCTTGTGAACACCTCTCTTCCTCTCTTGTCTTGTTTTACCCCTCCGTGGGTCTCGCATCTTTTGTGCTGGTAGAGATGCATGAGTGCAATCAGGAATTATGAGGTTTTCCCCTTTCTAGGACACAGCGCCATGAGCCAGCTTGACATCCATAGGCATTCAAGTTCCTTTTTTTAGGGTCCGACCGGAAGAACGTCGATGACGTATGAAGCGGTCAATGCAGAAGAGGTGCATTGACCTCGTGGGCAAGAGCTGGATTCGGGATAAATAGTTCTCTGTTTCCTTTTCTCTCTCTTCTTCTTTCCTCATTTGATTGTAATCTTATTTTGTCTCACCATTAGAAATATCCTCATCTCACTCAAGATCATTAGATATTTCTCTTGTCTTTTTGCTTACTGAATAAGCTCCTTGTCTCTCAGGTGTAAGTGTTATTGTTCATCCATTCCTGTTTTCTTTTCTTCTTTGTGATGCTTATTCCTAATTTGATTGTAGTCTTCTTTTGTCTTACCATCAAAAATATCCACATCTCACTCAAGATAATTAGATATTTTGTTCCCTTCTTCTTGTCTTGTTCCTTACTGAATAAGCTCCTTGTCTATCAGGTAAACATCCTCATCTCACTTAAGATCATTAGATCTTTTGTCCCCTTCTTCTTGTCTTGTCACTTACTGAGTAAGCTCCTTGTCTCTCAGCCATCTCTCAGCCATCATACCTTTTTACTTCACAATTCCTGTGTGAACATAGGGTCCTCTCTCCCTTATGTTAATTGAAGGTGTTACCCACAACAGGAGATGCACATTTGGCCAGCTTGGCTGATCAGTGATAGTCCGTCAGTCTGTTTCCTCTCCCCCACCATTCTCTCTCTCTCTCAAATAAAATAGGACCCAGGTGTCTGGTATTGGGCAGGTTCATTGATAGATAAGAAAAGAAAAACACATGAGAGGCATAATAAAAGATAACAAAACAAGGTGGTTCACATTAACCAAGTACCTTCCTCACAAGAGCCTCTTTTTGGAGCAAGTATTTTTAAGCAAATTCAATGCCTTGTTCTTCCAATGTTTTCAATGTGAAAGGAGCCTTTCTGAAAAGGTTTTCTATGGGAAGTCCTAGCTCCATTGGCTTGGAGAATTTTTTAGAAAAGTCTTCAAAGAAGGATTTCTTGTTGGTTGTCAACCACAGAGGTAATATCAACATACCTGACATTCCCCAAGTAGTTACAATGAAATAATTACATAATTAATATTGTTAAATTATGTAATAAGTTGTTAAAATATTAATATTTAATATTATATTACTTGTACTATACTTTATGGTGTTTCAAGCTCGTTTGGGCACCCACCCAACTTTGGTGGTTTTGAGCCCAAGCGCGCTGGGCTGACCCTAAAGCCAGCTTGGCCTATGGCCAAGCGCGCTTGGCACATACCCAAGGCCCGGTTGGCATATAGCCAACTTGGGGTGGGTCAAGCGCAACTCCCGCTTGGCCAATGGCCAAGTATGAGTGCCACGCCCGCCGAACTTGGTTGGCGGGCTTGATTCTTGGTGATTGAGTACATAGCCTGTTCACCTCTGTTGACCGAGGGGTTCGGGATCGCTCATTGGCCTAGAGCTTGGGCTGTGCCAAGCAGAACTTGGCTGTGTGCCAAGATCAGCGGCCCGGCCAAGCTGCTTGATCAAGCTCCCTGGGCACTAAACCAAGCCCGCTCAGCATTATGCCAAGCAGGACTTGGGCATGTGCCCAGACAAACTAGAAACACCATATCAGAACAAACACAGTACAATTAATATGATATACGTACCACAATGAGTAAATTACATGAGAAGAACATTACTGAAACCTTAATAAACTTTAACAACTTGATTATAAATTATTATAATAGGTTTTGCCTAGTTTTTTCTGACCTCAAAAGGTTTTGTTTAGTTTTGCCAGGTTTTGTTCTGTCTACACTCATTTTGTCCTATTATTTTAGGGGCGCGCTAAACTGACGCCCCTAAATTGACGCATCCACGCCCCAAAAAGGCGTGGATACAAGTTGACGCCCAAAAAGGGCGTCAATACAAGTTGACGCCCCCCAAAATGGGCGTGTGTTTCCATAGAGGACAAAGAAAGGGGCGTGGATGGCCACACAGGACCATTAACACCTTTTGAGGTCTGCTGGAGTAGGACAAGGGCCAGCCCATTTTTCAATAAATTATTCAAGGCTCAAATACATGTATTTCTTTGCATTTTAATTTTTTTTCCTACACTTTGAAGGTTGTAGAATTTTATGGTGTTTTTTAAATTTGAAAGTTTTGAGATCTACAATAATTATATCTTTGGTACACTTATTTTTCAATCAATTGTTTTGGGTGTCAAATTGAAACATATTTGATGAAAGTAAAATTTATTCCTAAACTTTGAAGGGTGCAGAATATAATGGTAAATTTTGTTTTTACCACAAACAAAATCCCTGTAATATTTTTGGCACTACATCCAGTTTTCTGTGGGTATCCCACCAAAAGAAATGGAAAGAAAGTTTTTTTGAAAAAATAAAATTTACCATCAAATTCTTCACCCTTCAAAGTGTAGGAAAAAAATTTAATTTCATGCAATATGTTCCAATTTGACACCCAAAAAAATGATGGAAAAATAAGTGCACCATAGATACAATTATTGTATATCTCAGAATTTTCAAATTTGAAAAAACCCATAAAATTCTACACCCTTCAAAGTGTAGGAAAATAAATAAAATCACAAAAAAAAAATTTTTTTTTTTGAGCCCAGAATATTTTATTGAAAAACGGGCAGGCCCTTCTCCTACTCCAGCAGGCCTCAAAAGGCGTGGATGGTCCTTTGTGGCCATCCACGCCACTTGCTTGGTCCTCTATGGAAGTAAACACCCATTTTTGGGGGCGTCAACTTGTATTGAAGCCCTTTTTGGGCATACAGAGGCGTCAATAAGAGTTGACGCCTCTATATGGGGCGTCAACTCTTATTGACACCCTTTTTTTGGGCGTCAACTTGTATCCACGGCTTTTTGGGGCGTGGATGCATCAATTTAGGGGCGTCAGTTTAGCGCGCCCCTTATTTTATATTTTATTTTACCTTATTCTATTATTATATTTAGCCGTAAAATATAACATAAAATAACTTAACTTACAAAATATGCGCCTCAAATATGCTTATAAATATTACAATTGATAGCAATTAATTACTTAAAGCACAAGCCCATCATTTGATCTGTATCCAATAATGAGGCGTCAACAGGAAGGAGTTAACAAGTTTTTATCAATCTTATTCCCATCAAATGATGTGCATTAATTGGAAGTTAATTAAAATCATTAATTTGAGCGCCAACAGGAAGGAGATAAGAAGTTGTTAACAACTTTATTCACATCAAAAGATGTGTATTAATTAAAATTTAATTATCATCATTAATTTTGAGTGCTGCCTGGAAGGAGATAACAATTGTTTTATTAACTTTAACAGCATCAATGATGTGTACTTTAATTTAAAGTAAATTAACATCATAAAGTAAATTACCATCATTGATCTGTTAATATTAACCTTGTAACAATCCAAGGGATTAACATTCGTTGATCTTGATCCCAGTGCACCTCAAAGGTCCCACAAGGAAGATATTGGGCGCTTCTGAGTGTCTTGTTAGAATATTTAGGCACCAGCTTCCTCTGGTAATTTTCCCCAGCCTCCCAGTCACTCAGAAAAGCGCATTCAGCCACCAGATATTATTATAAATATCTACAAGACAGTCTATAAATTATCCCAGCAGCCTTATTTCGTGTTCTTGCTACTATTTTACGTATCCACCATCATCCACACCACTTATTGCCTGCTCTGAATCCACCTGTAGTGACTTATATAAGTCTTGAAGTGCATCTGAACTACTACCACCAGTTGTTAGTTGCACTCCAAACCTTATAAAGGCCCAACCACGTAAGTACTACAGTTACTTACAACCTCAAGAATATTCCCTGACTGTCTCAGCAGGAAGAATCCATGTATACTTATGGGATTTCCCTCCCTGAAAATCTTGAGAAGAAGCTTTGCAAGATTTAAATACTTGAAGCTAATTATCTTTAATAATTATTAATTATAGGAATTAACCCTTACCATCACCAAATCAACACGAGTCCATCACTCATAGCACAACCAGTGCTCTTAAATCACTTGGTTAGTAGCATAGAGGCTGACATTGGTTGCGTATCTAGAACAGAATCAAACAAATTGGACAAAACACTTGGTCTCTATTTGAGGATTCTCCATTTTTTTGATAGGATGGAGGAAAAAGTATATAATTTTTGGCCCAGTTGCAGAAGCTCTTGTCCATGATGATGCACATATCAGTAGTCATCATCATCAGAATTTTAGTCTTCTTGTCCTCATAATGAGGGGGACCAGGCCATTCTTGTAAAAGAGTATTCAGTAGTAGTTGTTTTCTGGGGGAAAAGGTCCAGGGGCCTTTGAAGCCTGAGCGGTTGGTGTGGGATCTACCAAGAGCATGACACCACAAAAAATAGTTTGTCACTTGCTAGCAAGTGATATCCAGGAGCTCAGACCACAAATACGTCCAAGTTCCTTGCAAAACAGCATTGAACATTGACTGCAAACAAGGGGGTGTGCTCAAGAATAGGAGGAGCATCCACCAGAGCTTCCTTGATGTCAGTTGCTAGCTACTGGCATCCGGGAACTCATAGTGTGAGAACCAAGGAGGGCAATCGTAAAAAAAACTCAAAATAAACCACAAAAATTCCTAAAGATATTCTTCTTGCCAAGAATCAACTTCCTGATATATTTCAAACTCTTATATTCTCCTATCCTTTCCCTTTTTTCCTGGTTGTATTTATCTTTTCTCCTCTCCTTGTTTCCTCCTCCCAATCCTCCACTGGCTTTCCATCCATACATCCTTTTCTTCATTTCAAAAACACCTCATTGAGGTTTCAAATTCCCCTCCTAAAAAGGTTTTCATGATATTGGGCTTGCATAAATCCAAATATGAGTTCAGTGAATCACTTACCATCACCCACCAGTCATACCATCATCCATCCACATACCACTTCACTAAAACTATCATCATAAATCCCCCTTATATTATTCAGTAGTAGAGGAAGAAAAAATTTACCCTTATCCAGAGTGGTATGTTCTCAATCAGGCATTCCATCAAAGCCTTTCATACCTTTATAACAGGTATCCCTCTTGACTAAATTTTAAGGGAGGCTGAATAGTCCACCTTCATATTAATATCTGTTTACCTTAGCTATACATAAAACACAAAACCCTGTAAGAAATAATGTACTTCTCTATTTCACTCTTCCTGCAATACTGGGCCTGCTACACTAATGGTAGCATTAGCGCAGCATAAAACCGCTAACAGCTAACAACTTTTGTCGTAGCCGTTAGCAGTTTTGCGCTAACGCTAATGGAACAAGGCCAAAAAAAGGCCTATTTATGCTACGCTACACTGTTTTGTAGCGGAAATAGCCGCTACAAACGCTGTAGCATAGTGTAACGCAGCGTAGTGCCCTGTAGCGGCCCTGTAGCGCCGCTAATGCTACAGCGTTGGTGGAAGAAAAAAAAAACCGCTACGCTACACTATTTTGGCCCTGTAGTGTAGCGTAGCGGCCCACCGCTGCTTCCTGTCAGCCTGCCTGATTCCAAGGAATGTCCTTCTAGCTACAGGAGGCGCAAACTGGATAAAAGCTTAAGGAAGATAGTTCATGTGGGTAGCTTTGGACGTAATAAAATGGGTTGGATGTTTGTTTATCCAAATATATTGGGATAAAAAAAGAATAAGAAAAAAATGTAATATGACATAAAATATCTTATTATTATTTTTTCAGAGGGGCCTGCTAAGCAGGGGTTATTTAGATCCCTCAAAGGTGTCTTGCCACGAGTGCAGAGGACTTAGGTACCTTTACAATAAACTGGGGCCTGCTAGGCAGGGGTTGTTTAGATCCCAGTGGTGGAAGTGGAGTGGCAGGAGCTATCAAGAGAAGTGTAGTTACTCACTAGTAAGGGGACTTCTCTGGGGGCTCCTGGGGTATTGAGTGGTTGATTTTTGAGATTAAGAAGAGCAGAAATGAGGACTATTGAATTACTTGCTGGTTTATAACAGGTGGAACTGGATAGTGCTGATTTCTGGGTAAATGGTATGAATGCTGGGATCAAAAATATGGGGGGAGGAGGGCCCTCTTAATTATCATTTCTCAGCCCCCTGTGTTCACCTAAATTCGTGAAAAGTAGTGGGTTGTAGCCTGGCTATCCTGGTTGAGTTGTACCAGCCTGGTTGTGTTGTATTTAGCCAGGTTGGGCCAAGTATTGCTACTGCCTAGCCAGTGTCTGTTCTTATTGGTTCAAGCCTAGCTAGTAGCCATCTTTTTACTCCCAAAAGAATTGGTTCCAAACATGTAACAGCCATTTAACGCCATGGCTTGGTCTAATGTGGCATTGTTATGGCCCAAAAGAGTCTATTCTGGCCCAACCAGGTGGTAAATATACCAATTCCACAAGTTACTGGTTGGAAAGACAAACCAAACAAATGTATTCAACCCTCTTTGTTTTTATCTAGACTTGCTTCACCCTCTGGGAGGTTGTACTGAGCTGTGGGGTGTCACTAGGCACCTCAATCCAGTATTTATGAGCCTCAGGGACACTTGGGAGGTTGTGTACATGTCTGAAAACATCATTGAGAGTGTCTTCGACGCATCCAAGTGATTTTTGATAAGTTTTACTGATTTAATTATTTTATTTATTATTTTTTACGCTTGTTTTTATTGCTTTTTGGATAAAAAGTGTGTAAAAAAGTAATAAAGAGAAATTTAAAACAATTTAAAACATATTTCCATTTTCTTGCTTTATTCTAAGATTTTTTATATGTATTTTTTTATTATTTTATTATTTGTTAGTTGGTTCTAAACTAGTAGCCAGCTGACACACACCACTTTTTGCCAAAATTAAGGCTCAGTTTTGATCTTATCAAACAGATTCCTGGTGACTCCAAGTCTTCTTCACTGTAAACCATTTTTTCCAAAAATTAATTGTTGAATAATATTCTTGCACCTGCCAATTTTTTCCAATTTTTACTTGGACCTTTAACATTTCTTGGTTTGTGGTTGGGTTCACTATAGGTAATGAATTATAGGAATTCCTCCAGTGGATAAGGCTAGGCCATCATCCACTGGATGGCATGGTTCAGCTTTCTGGGTTAGATTTGGGGTGGTAGTTTTTTTCAACTTTTTCTGTGGCTCAAAGCAATCCTCCTCCCAAGCTTAGCCCCTTGAAATTTTTTGTTTAGTCCTGGTAATTGTTTTCAGCCACTTAGGGTTGTTACTTAAAGAAGTACTCTGAGAATAAATGGAAAGAACTCATTAAGTGTGAGCCTGTGCCTCTAGAGTGGCAACAGGAAACAAGATTGGTTGTAAATTTTTTTTATTTCTGAGAAGAAAGAACAGAACTGAACAGGGATAGAAAGAAAAACAATTTAAGGCTCTAAGTCTCAACTCAGAAGAGGATTAGCAAGCTGGAGTGTGACAGCCTCCTCCAGATATGATCAACAGAGAGTCTTGGTAAGAGTAAACTCTTTTGGGAGACCAAGTCCTGATTTTTTTAGGCAGCAAGTGCACAAGGATCTTTAAGAGTAAACCTATGTGGTTTGTTTAATTTAGAAAAACCACAGAAAAACAGAGGAGAAGAATCAAGAGAAGGAGAGAAACAGGTAAGCAGTAGAGGCAATGGTGGGCCGCTACGCTACACTATGCTACATGGCCAATAACTGTTAGCGTAGCGTTTTTTTTTTTCTTCCAAATTTGTGTAGCGTTAGTTGTAATTGTATTCAGCTACACTAACAGTGAGCATAGCGGAAAATTTTCTTTAAATTTTTTCTGTAGCGTTAGTCGAATTCTCTTTCCACTACACTAACAGTTAGCGTAGCTTTTTTTGCGCTAACAGGATTTTGAAGAATCTGTAGTGTAACTTTTTCCCAGCTAACAGCCAGCGTAGCGTAGCTGCTCATTGGGTTACGCTACGCTGCGCTACACAAGCTAACACATGCTAACCACTCAACTAACACACAACTAACCACACAACTAACCATTGAATTTTTGGAAAAGGGTGGAATTGAACCCATGCACTCAAAAGGTATGAATGGCCAAGTGGTCTGTAAGGGTCACACAGAACACTGGACAATTGCTACCCTTTTGAGGATTTTGGGAAGGCCAGTATTTTATTGAACAGCCTTCCTATCATTTTGTGCTTGCTTCTGCTTATATTGGAGTTGGGCATCTTTCTTATTCTTGTTATGAGTTCTATAATAAATCATTTCAAGTCCCCAGGCCAATTTCAGCCCAAGATCAATCATTTCAATATTATAGTTGTCATAACCAGAAAAGGAAGAGTAAAAACCAAAATAGGCATAGCAAGAACAAATGATAATGATCAACAATCAGCCATATTCATCAAAGCCATTATAATAAGTATAATATTAAAGTTGAACAAGATAAAAGATTATTTTATAAGAAAAACATTGAACAATTTGTAATGAAAAGTTGAGGAATAAAGCTTTCACAATATTTTATAGTTAAACAAGATAAACAATGATTTTCTAGCTTAACCAGCCCCGACTTCGGAGGCTCGCGAAGCGAGCCTCCAAAGGAGGGGCTTGTGGCTAATGTCCTCTTTTTGGCGTGAGAGGTTTTGAGATTTTGGTGGTCAAAATTTACCCCCCCCCCTCTACGCATCTTCCACTTACATTTTTCATTGCCTGATTAGACCATTTGAGAGGCAAGCTTCTTGCGCATCGAATGGTACCAATCACGTCGACATGATACCTCCCTGCTCCTTGCAATACCAACTTTTATTTTCATTTTTGCGACTTGTGCTCCTGGTCTGCTTCTGTATTGAGAAGAATGTCGAAAGTATTTGTATTCGTTAGCTGCCTGGTTATCAGATTGATCTTCCAAATACAGATCGCTGAAGAGATTACAGGTTTGGATGGTAAAGAGGGAAAGGAAACTTACCAGCCTTGGAAATCAATGACTAGCTGCCGCTGAGGAGGAAAAAAAAATATGAGCGGACAGATGAGATGGCCAGCTATTCAGGCGTCTTCACCTCATCTTGGGGTGATGCTGGGCAGCGGCACAATCAATTTTTTGTTTAAAAGCCACAAATATGGCACCCAAAACACGAACCGCTCAGGCAAAAAAGACCACTTAACCTGCAAGCCCCTCCTTCGGAGGCTCGCTTCGCGAGCCTCCGAAGGAGGGGCTTGGGTTAAGCTAGGATTTTATAAGAAAAAAATTGAACGATTGAATGATGAGTGAGTGTTAATGAAAAAGTGATGAAATGGACTGTTAAACAAGTGAACAATTAATATGGCGACCTATTTATTGATGGTTGATGTTCATGTTCAAGGTTCTTATCCTCATATGGTATAGCAGGACAAAAATTTTGGCCTGTCTGGAGGTAAAATGTGATCCACTGGGTACAATTAGATCCAGGCAGGACCTCATGCCAATCGAGCCCTGTGGACCACACCTCACCTCAGGAAGCTCAGATTTTGACTCCATATATACTAATAATTAAAAAAATTAAAAAAATTAAAAAAATTAAAAAAATTAAAAAAATTAAAAAAATTAAAAAAATTAAAAAAATTAAAAAAATTAAAAAAATTAAAAAAATTAAAAAAATTTATAAAATTTGTAAAATTTATAAAATTTATAAAATTTATAAAATTTATAAAATTTATAAATTTAAAAAATTTAAAAAATTTAAAAAATTTAAAAAATTTAAAAAATTTAAAAAATTTAAAAAATTTAAAAAATTTAAAAAATTTAAAAAATTAAAAAAATTAAAAAAATTAAAAAAATTAAAAAAAATTGAAAAAATTGAAAAAATTAAAAAAAAACAAGAAAATTGAAAAAATTAAAAAACTCAAGAAACAATAAAAACAAAAACCAACTTGAAAAAAAATGTGTAGCTGATAGCTACGCTACAGGTTAGCGTAGCTGATATATAAGCTACGCTAACCTGTAGCGTAGCTGATACATAAGCTACGCTACTTGTTAGCGTAGCTTTTTTGACAACTAACACCGCTACAACACCGCTAACGGGAAATCTGGTTAGCGTTAGTTGTACTTTGGGGAGCACAACTAATGCTATGATTTTTTTTTCCAAAATCCTGTAGCGTTAGTTGTCAAAAATTTGCACTAACGGTAGCTTTAATGTAGCGTAGCTTAATAAGCTAACACTACTCTATGCTAACGCTACGGGTAGCGTAGCTGGCCCACCGTTGGTAGAGGAGTGGTTCAGAGAACCATCCCAAGAGGACAGAAAGAACCAGAAGAAGAAAGATTACTAGGCAGATGACTTACTGTTAGGAAGTGATGACACTGGTGAGTGGGAAAATGTCTTCAGAGTGAGGGATCTGTGTGTCCTGGGTGATCTGACTAGTTCTGGTTGGTTCTGGTTGGCTCTGGACTGAGGTTGAAAATTTTCACTGATTTCTGTTTAGAACCAGGTGAGCTGTCAAATTGAATATTATTCAATTTGGTGATCAGACTTAGAAATCACCGCTCATCAACCTTGAAAATATCAGGCATACAACACCATTACACCACACCTCATGTACTGTACATGGGTATAAAAAGGAGGAGAATCTTATGAGAATAAGCCATTTGATTTATGAAAATTTCTTGGTATGATTAAAAACTCTTTTCAGAGAAAAAATGAAATCACAATAAATTGGCTTATTTGAAATTGAAGCCTTTTGGATAGGCTAACTGTCTCTAAGGCTGAAATCAGCAGTGAGGATCTCTCTTTTTTTTTATACTGTTGACTCCTTTTTTTTTTCAAAATTACTGAATCCCCAATTGAACCAAACAATTTTGAACCAGCTGAACAAACCAATTTCAAAAAAAGACTGCCGGAAAAGAGAATGAAGGCATAAAACTACTCCAAACCAGAGGAAATTGAGCTTTGTCAAGCATGGGTCCAGATGTCTCAAGATACAGCTATTGGCACTCAACAAGAAGGCAACACATTCTGGAAATGCATCAAAGCCCATTAAAAGAACTCAAGCATGCCCTGCACTTGTACTTGAAGGACCAAAAAACAAGCTTCAAAAACCTTCTCACCTGCAACCTCTTGGTAAAGAGTCCTGAATGGAACAATTAAAGCTGTTACTACAACAAGAAAGCCAACATTAACCACAACAAAGGGCTAGGAGTCCCAGTAGTGAAGCCCTGACAACTACACCAGTTCAATCAGATCCTGTCAATGGATTTGAAGGTACAGGGACTAATCAGTCCAACTTAGCCCAACCAATTGGTAAAAAGCAGGCCACGTTGCAGCAGCAGCAAGCCACCTTTTACAACATGTGGAAAGACAAGGTGGCTGTTTCTCATGGTGAGATTGTTTCAAAATTCAAGCTCCAAAACAGCATCCTTGACTCCAACTCTCACTCCCTCAACGTAATGCCCAAGACAAGCGCAGCAGCCTCTCAGCTCACCATCATGACAAAAAACCTTGATGGTCTTGATGATGAGCCAAGGGAGGTTTTTAGATTCAAACAAACAGAAATCATCTCCTCCCTCCAATCCAACCACACCTCTAATGCAGCTAGCTCTGTTTGCTTTTCCTGCAGTTTTCAATTGTTTTTCTTCTTAGTTATGCCATTTTTGTCTCACACTTAATTATGTATGTTTTTCCTGTCTCTTTCATCTCTCACTTTGGATGACTGTCCTGTCTCACACTTTGCCAGTTTTCAATTAAAATGAGAATTTTTACTCAATGGCTCTGGTGGAGGGTTTAAGATGATTTCAATATGACATCAAACCAGGTAACAGCTGAGTTACCAAAGATTTTTAATTGAATTGAATTGAAGAAGATATAAACTGAACTTGGGACCCCAAGTTGACCAAAATCAAGCTCAAACTGTGCAAGACTTGCAAGCAACACACAACATGGATCATCTCAGTATATGACCAAGTTAAGAGAAAGAACTTGCATGTGAGCTCCCAGGAAACATCCCTATTTTACTACCTATATACTGCCCATAAGGCAAAATTACTAAATTTGTTTAAGTTAATCTCCTCTACTTTTAACCTACAATCAATTTTGACCCCTTTTTCCTACTCTTATCCTAAGAGTTCTTAATCATTGTGCTTATTGAAATTCTCTAACTTTTATCTAATTGATTTTAATGTGTTTTTCAGAAAAAATTAATATATTCATTTATAACTCTCCCGCAAGCCTCCCAGTATCCATATACAGGGAAAAATGTCCCAAAATCCCTGATTCTTCATGTACAGATGAAAATTCCCACAGAGACTGAACCCTGAGGTATAAACTCCTCTTTTCAGATTCATTCTGTCCCCCACTTCAAATAATAACCACAAAGAACCAGGATCCTCCATTAGGAGCATTACTAGGACCTTCACTTTGATTTTGTCCCTCTTACTACACAGTGTTAGGATTAAAATAATAAGTGAGTCTATTTTATAGTTACCTATTTCTTTATGGGTCATCTAGAAGTCCCTTTTTTCATCTCTGTATAGCCTTCCTCTTCATTTTCCCTCTTGTCTTCCATTCTCTCCTGGTATTTCTCTGTTTTTTGATCATCAAGCCAAATCACATAGGTCTTCCTTTAAATAAAATTAGAAAGTTTATTTTGGCTTGAAAAATAGGAATGAAGCAGTACTTTCTGTTCAAAAATTTCTCAGTTTCTTGTGATCAAGAGTTTTTTCACATTTTCTCCACTTACTCTGGACCCAGACTGTGTAATACTAAAGACTTCTTCCATCTCTAATAAAAATAAGACAAAAAACATCTTCCTTTATTTTTATTATCATCATTCTTAACTTTATTTTTTCCTATCTGCCACCTAAGCAGTGTAACCTCATCACACTTCCTCACCATATTTTGGTATTATATTCTAAACATACCCTTATTAGTCTTTATCCCCAATAAACACTATCTATCTGGT
>SMGU01001561.1:0-13381 GCA_004348175.1 Puccinia novopanici
AGAGTTGAAATTCCAACACATTGTTGCTCCTTTCGAGACGCAGCCGACGTCGAAGAACAATTGGCGAAGTCCAGCTCAGGCGCGTTCGATAAGGGTTATCTTAATCATGTGTTGCATCACGTTGCGTGGCATAAACCTTTGGGCAAGCTCCAAAATTGCTCTGGTAAAAGAAGCATGGTATAGATGGCATGTGTCATTTTTTGTTTTGTTGATGGTGTTATAACCACAGAAAGCTCATTGGCCTACATGGCATGAACAAGGCTTATCAGAAGGCAAATGGAGCTAAAAGGGAAGAGTTGCAAGTGCGAGTATTATTATTTTTCGCCGATCGAAAGCAATCTAGCTGACGGGATCAGGAGTCCCTTTTGCACAAGACATAACTACAAAGAAATACCAGCATGAGTGAGCACATAACCGCTCTATGTCATTAACCTTCCAATTCGCCTTCCTCACCATCGCATTTTTCCGTTGGGTTGTCATGCTTGGGTTGCTCAGTTTTCGGGCGCTATGGAAATGTCGAAAACCGTGAGACAATCAATACGGGTGTCAAAGGGTGGTTTATATGGACGGGCGTCATGGAGAACTTACTTTGGTATCACGTTCCAGATCCGTCACCGTCGGGTCACTCTTTCGGCGACTTTCAGGTCGATCTTGACTTCTAGCTCGCTTGTCCGATACACCATTCTCCGACTTTTTATCGCGAGACTGTCCGTCCTCGTCATCATGTCGGGTGCCGCGATACTTGGAGTCGTCATCATGGTCCCGGTCACCCCTGCGAGAAGAACGATGTCGTCGGGAGCCATGTCGATCAACATCATAGTCTTTCCTATGACGGTCTCGATCATCAACCGAAAGGCGACTGCCGGGACGATCGTGATGGTCTGCCCGATCTTTTGATCGGTCTTCAGCTCTGTCGCGATCAGTGTCTTTACGGCGTTCTCTATCACGGCTACGAGCTTTCTCGCCGTCACCCTCTGGATATTGCTCAGGGTTGGCGTGGTCCAGATGGGGATTGGTATCTCCCTCGCGATCTTTGTCGTTATCGCGTTCCCTGCCACGACTACGTTCGCGAACCTTGTCATGGTCCCTGTCTTCGCGGCTTTCACCATTGCCTCTGGGAGATGAGAGGTCTTCGGCAAGTCTGCTAGGACGTGGAGATTGATGGCGATGGTATTTGGCTTCATCAACAGGGTCCCTGCGTCTTCGTTTACTGGCAGAGTTGACACTTTCATTGTCCGAAAGCTGTGCTAATGACCCTTTCTTCCTCGATTCAGAGCGGTACGGCTCCTCCTCTTTGCGCCGACTTCTCTTATCCTCCAGCGAAGCTTTTTCTTTTAATCTTTCCATATATCGATTGAAAGCCTCTTTGCGACCTTCATCCTGTCCTTCAAGCACTTTGAACTCCGCTAAGTGAGAGAACCGCTCTAAAGCTTCTTCATAAGGAGTATCAAGTTTAATGGGCGGAGAAAGTTTTTTCAAAGCATAACGAAGATCCTCAATCTGATTACGAAGGCGTTTCTCAGCACGACGCTTTTCCTCCTTCGCAATACGAGCTGCAGAATCGAGGAGCTATGAAGCCAGAAGTTGAGATGTTCTGATGTCAGACTACGCTGGCCTCGGTTAGGGAGAAAAAAGAAAGAGGGAAGATAGCTTTCAACAGTGAAGTGTTATTACCATGCGAAATACCTGCTTCAGCAACGGTGGATCCAGATTGTGAGAGTCGAGATCACTTGATAACCAGGATGAATCCTCGAGCTCTGTGGTTTCGAGAACTTTCTTGCCTCGTTCATCAAGGAGCCCTTCAACCAATTTTGTTTGTCTTCAAGTTCGATTTGGAGATCATCGACAACGTCCCAAAATAACTCCAAGGGTGAGCTTCCAGTCATACCAAGCATGTTTTGATAACGCTCATCTTTGGGAAAAATCTCTTCCACATTGTGGTGGCGTGAATCTGCCCGGAGAGCTTGAGTTCATGCAGCAGCTTGATGTATGCGGCGCGTGTTTTACGGCAAGACCTGCGTTTATCATCTTTCTGCTTTGCCTTGAGCTCCATCGTTTCTTTTTCTGCACGTTTTATTTCCTCTTCGAAAACAATAAGCATGTCTAGGTCGTCCATCTTTCGCAATCCTCATCATTTTGGAAATCCTCGCTTTGCAAATGGCCTCCTGGGCCGATCGCCATTGAATCATTTCAAATTCGCCAGGTAATTGAGTTTTTCTTGATGAGCTCTGAGCAGACTGGTCAGCTTTTCCTGCTGCCTTCCCGGAGTTGATTGGCGGCCGCCGTATCTCGTTGTCTGAGTTCGGTTAGGTAGTCTTCCCATAAGACCTTGCGTTCTTCGTCATCTCTGCATAACTTCCACACGTCTGGGGCTCGTCTTTCAACTTCTAGCTTCAATCGATCCCAAGTCCACCATAGTTTGGGGGTGCTCCAGGAAGTTTGACTTCGACACCTTGGTCGTCTACAATTGTTTTTTCTTCCGCGAGGCTATCCAGTCCCGCCTTCCAGCTACCACGAACTCGAGCGATATTCTTTCCCGGTTTTCTTTCTCCCGTTGACGCTCATTGTCGATAAACTTTTCCCATGCAGCTTTCCTGGCGGCTAGAGTGTCGAGTGCTTTGTAGAGCGGTTCAGTAATGATGTCACGCATGGTTTGCTCCCACGTCCAGGAGGGGTCACGCCTTTCAATCGTAACAGACCGATAAAAGCACGTTCAGCCTCTTCGGGGCTCTTGAAATCAGGCATGGGTACGGGCGCATGGTTTGTGACAGGCGCAGAATGGAGTATTGAAGTGACTGGACGAGGTGGTAAGGTGGTGGTAGGAGTAGGCCCCGATGGTGGAACAATCGGAGTAGCGGGCGTCGGAGTTAGAGTCGGATTGGAAGCAGGAACGAATGTGGGGTGCATGGGAGCTGGTGGTGGACCAGGAGCAGAAGATGCAGGCTGAGAAGACGCTGGGAGTGCTGGGTAGGTGCGGAGACAGCAGCTTTTTCGATAACCTCACGTACTGCATCAGGTAAAGTCCACGTGGTTTCTTTAGTCACAGTGTGGTGCCAATATTTCCGCCCCTCAGCCGTTTGGTATTCTTTCCATGGTGTTGATGCCAGTGCACGCTCGGCAGGAGTTTTAAGGGCTTCTGGTCTTTCCCATGACGATGTGCCCGTTTGCGCATTGAACCAATACAAACGGCCCGTCGGTGATCGATGCTCTGTCCAAACTGAAGCCTGATGGAGCACAAAAGAGATGCGATAAGTTGATGGAACAAAAAGAAAAAGAAAAAAAAGACTGCTAGCAGGCGAAGATTGGGACCCGAAACAAGCCTTACCATGGTTGAAGTAAGTTATGGAAAACGATTTGTTCGAGATAGATTGATCGTTTGGTTGCTGTTTGTGGTCAACGGAGAAATCGATGGCCGCTTCAACCAAACGTGCTGTGCGTGCGGCCCTCGCGCGGCCGGCGCGCACACCAGCGCGCAGCCTGTCCGCCTTGAAAGTCCTCCACGGCCACCGCATCAGATCATCACATGTGCAGGATGAGCTTTCTTTTTATCCATGTTCTAATACAATGAATACAATCCTTGTCATAGGGAGGCTTGTGGGAGGTGAGGGGAAGCAAGTGCGGAAGAATCCTGGATATCTAAGAATATAATAAATATTTTCAAATTTGGCTCCACCTCATTGATGCTCCTCCAAAAACAAATTAAACTCGAGTATATTTATTATTCCAGCATCCCGGCACAACATGCCTCATTGATGCACCTCAAGCTCTCAGCATGGAAGCCTGACATTGGATCAATCTTGAAGAATGACCCACAAAGATTTCAAATAAAGGGAAGTCTGAGTCCGTTGACCCAGGCCAGAAGTAAGCTTTAGCTCACTCACAAGTAGAAAATAATCAACATCGCTCGTAACTCTAGCAAGTGCTATGTCGTACATCTAGATCTCAGCGATTGGTCAAGTCCCCGGGTGAAGTATAGCGTTGCAGGGTTTCCGCTGAGCTGTGCCACGGTGGTAACAAGCTGTAGCCTATTCAGAGCCAGCGTGGCGGTCAAGGATGACCATTGCAAACCCATGGCCGTGGTTCGCAAGGCAGGCGAGGTGGGAGTAGCAGCAAAACGGACTTGTCTGACCAAGTCACGAAACAGCTGCAAGCGTAACTCTGGTGTTTCTTTGCCAGCCAAGTTGCTTGCACGCCTATGCACAAAGATATAAAAGCCTGCTTCCATCACAATGGATTTCCCCTCATCCTATTCTTTCACCTCCATCCAGTTATCAGTTATCGGTTTACCAGTTTTCCTTTTCTATTTACATATATTAACGACTTTATTTTTCAAGAGCTGTTCGCAAGCACCCCCCTGAGCTCCGTGATATATAGAACTCAGCCTCACAAGAACTGCCCGCAAGCCACTTCCAGAGCTCAGTCGCATTAACAGCTCATTTCTAGGAGTTCTCCCCGCAAGCTTTTCTGTTTCTTATATTCTATATTTTTCGACACTTCCCAAAACCCCTTCAAGCTCACAGTATGTCAGGCCAACCTACTACCGCGAATGTCAGCCAAGCCCCTCAAGTCACTGGTGAGATGACCACCACAAACCCAGCGCAAGGTTATCATTTACCTACAGCTTCTCCTCAAAATGGCAGCCCGACTGTCGCTGAGAGTGCGACACAGCCAGAGCCCCGCGAAAATGGCTTCCCTCTTGACGAAGATATCGACAGCATCATGGGCATTCAAGGCGAAGTCGCTCCAAGTGAATTGGGGATGTCCCTGAGACCCAGCTCAGCCACTTCCCAGTGTCGTTTTTATGATTCCGCTCCCGGCGCCAATGGTTGGTCGTCGTTCGAAGAACACCACACCTTTCTTAGTATAGTAAGTTATTCATTCTGCTGGCTTGTCTTATTCGTCGCGTTCTCAGAATTGAATTCCCTTGTATGTTCGCAGCTCTCCCCTCGTCGCTCGTACGAACGGCCCCAAAGAATGAAGACGGAAAGCGACCAAAGGAAAAGCTTTTGAAGCGCGTGGTCCGAGTTTATCAGAAAGAAGTCCGGAAGGGTGAGCAAGTCAAGCGAAAGGAAATACCCAACAATGGAGCATTCCCATGGTAGTCAAAGCCCGAGCTGCACTCATCAGAGTGAGTGTTCCTTCGCGAAAGTGATCCCTTTGAATGACGTCTGATGTCCATGTTTTACTTTTCTCAAGGGCGCATCCACTATGAGCAAGTGGCTCCCTTCCTCTTGCGTCGAAACGCTGGCGCGTGTACCTCCCAGGCATAAGTTAGGAGAAGTAAGTACTTGCATAACCCATCCCACATTTCACAATCAGCAAGACTGATTAATCCTCACTCTTCCATGAAAATCAGATTTCTGTCCTTTACCCGGAGTTTTCCGGCGAGACACGACCAGAGGATTGCGAGCAGCCCTACCAGCCAACTCAGGAGGATTTGTTACATGACTTGAACGTATTGCTGAGAAAGACTAAAAAGGGAATCGTGGTCAGATTGGTCGTGTGAGTTATACTTCGACTCCTTCATAGGGCCTTCTTGAAGCTATCCTGGGGGAAATCCTACTAATCATAGTTTCTCAATTTCTAGTGTGTCATGCTTCATGCCTATTGCTGCAGGAATGTTAGTGGATTCTTTTTATTCAGCTTGGATTCACCCAGAGAGCATTCGCTGAGGACGCATCTTCTTTCTACAGTGACTTCTTCGCGCCGGTATTCTTTGTGGAAATAAGTATTGCTTACTTGGCTTTCCAAGTCTACGGGCTTCGCAAGGTCAACGCCCTCACTCAGAAGAAGGCCAAGTCAAAGAAAGCTGCTGCAAAAGCGGCGTCGCAACAGGCCATAGAGGCCTCCTCGTCTCAAGCCGCAGAGGAAGGCGTGGAAAGTACCGATGGACTAGCGGAGGTCGACATTCGCGACAGCAACTTCCGAGTGCAACCCTCGGATTCAGCAATGTTCGAGCCTGTGATGGATTTGCTTTACAAGATCTGTACTCGAATTGATCCTATTTGCTTCCCACCCACAAGCGCCGGAGGAATTGAGGCAAGCGAGCGATTTGAGAATCTTCCTGAGCAAGAAGCATCTGCATCTGAACCCGTTCCTACGGCGCCAAAGAAGACCGTCCTACCGCCGACATTGCACAAGCCTTCACCCGAGCTGGTCAGAGAGATGATCAAGGTATTCAAACAAAACTTACCTGAAGAAGTCGTCGACAGATATGATTTGGACGAAGAAAGACTGGCGAACGACCTAGCTAGATACCTGAAGAAGGCTTCGGTTGAATACATCACATCCTTGAAAGGACGCCCGGACAGCGGGATGATCAAAAGGATGCAGAAATGGTTCGCAAAGAGAGATTTGATTAAGCGAGAGCGCAAGGACAAGCGTGCCATCAAAAAACAAATCAAGGCAGAAGTCGCCGCGCAAACTGCCCTGGACCTAGCCGAAGCTGCCAGAATCGCAGAAGAAACCCCTCTCCTGCGGACGCCCAGCCATCGACACCCCTCAGCGAGAAGAAGCTCAAGAAGCAGAAAGCTAAGGAAGAGAAGCTCCTCAAGAAAGCTGAAAAGAAAGCTGAAAAGAACATGAAGAAAAAGGGTAAACAGCCAGTTTCGGAGTAGATCTGTTTCCTTATTTTCTTCATTTTGGTTTCTTCTGATGTTCTTCTCTATAATCATTTCTTTATTACGCCAAACTGCTGCTTTTATCCTTGTAAATATTTTACACATGAAATTATTTGTAGCCTCAAAATCCTTCTCGAAATCTGTGAAACTGTGACATAGGAGAACTATTATCTTTCAACATCTTTTCCCGCATTCTAGAAGCAATCTCGCGCGCTTAACCGATGGAAACATGGACTAGTTGACAAGGAAAGATGTTTCATCACTCCTGCTGATCAACCTTGTTTTGATCAGCTCGAGTCTCCTGACATGCAGTCGAGTGATCGTATTTGACATGATGTACCTTGGGTTTGAGCTGTGCTGATAGAAGTTCTTCCACTGGTATCATTGATGAAGCTATCCTGAACATGCCAACATAATTATTATAGGATTCCATTGTCTTTCCAGCTGGTTGCAGCAGTCTGACGTCGTGTCGTCTGATCCTGTATAAACATAAATGCATATTTAAATACTTTCTGCCCGTTAATTGGGTTAAGTCCATGGCAAAAACCCATCTGAAAGTGGTTTTTGCCCGTGTGGTCCACTCTTGTTCTCTTGTTGACCGTCCTCAGTTTCCACCAAGTTTCTCGTAGTACCCCTTCTTCCTTTATCATGGCTGCCTCAGCTCATCTCGCCCTACTCAAGGCCGAGTATGCCTACTCCCCCCAAACTGACGATGAGATCCCCTTGGAAGAAGATATGCTTTACTATCTGTTGGATGATTCTGATCACGAGTTGAGTCTTTTCCTTCATCTTCTCCCTTCCAGCCACTTGATCTCACTCCTCCCCTACCAACGTTGCTCATCTCATTTTTTTTTTCATGGTACAGGTGGTTCAAAGTTAAATTTAAAGCCTCTCCTACTTCCACCGATCCCCATCAATCTGGTTTGGTACCCGCTAACTACGTTGTACCGGCTCAAGCCCTTCGTCTGGTCACTGCCCTTTACGCTTATGAAGCTCAGACCGAGGACGAACTGGTAACTTAATCTAGTCATTATTTGCTCATTCACATTCACAAGTCTCCTTGTCTTACCCTTTCACACTTATTTTCGTGGGCAGACAATTCAAGAAGATCAATCACTAGAACTATATGAGGAAGACGGCGACTGGTCGCTCGTTGGCCGGCACTCAGACGATAGTCCCAGGGGGGTCGGTTACGTGCCCACCGCTTACATTGAAAGTGTCGAAAATCATTCCGCTCTTGCTCAGTCGGAGGATCCAGCAACTCAACCTTCAGAGATCACACCAGCCCCGGTCAACCATCCCGGTTCTTCACATCAGGACGGTAATGTGGACTCACAAGTCACCTCATGGTCGGTAACGGTTAGCAAACACGGTAATCCTTATTTGAGTCATCGTGATCGAAAGCTAACCATATCTTGATTTTCATTGCCAGGATATAGATCATAAGAAAAAGAAAAGAATAGGCACTCTATCCATTGACGCTAGTTCCTTGATTTTTGCTGGTGAATCTGACAAAGTGAGCTAACTGCAATCGACGGCCTCACATGTTAGTCACGCCATTCACTCAACACTGCTTCTGCTTTGATAGGTGGGTGTCCAAACATATGCCATGTCGAGCGTGTCTATCACCAAAACGGAAAAGGGCAAACATCTCATTTTGCAATGTGGTTCCGAGGAGCGTCACTTTCAAGTTTCCGAAAATGACCTGGATGAAATCGTGCTCACTATACAACGTTTCCAGCAACATTTGCCAACTGTTTCAGCATCCCCTCCCAAGCCCAAATCATTTACTGGTGCTTCAAGTATTTTATCACCTGCCATACGACCTCCCTCTGCCATGGCCAACCCAGACAAGCCCTCAGGAGTCAACGGCCGAAAAGTATCCTTTGCTGCTCCACTGGGAAAACCGGCGACTGCTTTATATGATTTTGAAGCTCAGGGTGATGATGAATTGACAGTGGAGGAAGGGGACCGGCTTTTTGTTTTGGACGATACCTCAGACGATGACTGGTGGAAATGTGCTATGCAGTCCGATGGAAAAGAGGGCGTCGTACCGGCTAGCTACATCGAATTAGATCAGGGTCAACCATCTGGTAACCAGGAAGCTGCGGAAGCTGCCATGACAGCTGCCGCTGCCGAAACCGCCAAGAATTGGAGGATACAAGAGGAAGAGGATGCCCGTTTAGCCCAGCAACTGGCCGACGAGGATAGCTCGGAAGCACAACTGGAGAACGCACGCGCTGCGGACCGAAAGTTGGTAATAGCCCGCGAAGCGGAACAGCGTAAGAATGCGGAGGCCGAAGCCGCGGCTCGTCGAAAAAAAGAATCTGAAGCTCGAAGGCGAGAAGCTGAGCGCGCCATGACCAATCCGGGATTTTCCAATGGACCCACGCCTCCCAAGCTAGCTGCAAGGCCAGATTCCGCGCAAGGGATGACTCAAGATGATCACGGCTCAACTCCTGCTCCGCCTCGAAGACCTGATTCTGCTCCCCGGGACGGTAGATTCAGTGAGTCACTTGGGACTGGCCAGATTATATCCCCCAACCCGCAATGCTAATTGAATCGCCCTTTTTTGGCTCATTTACCATGTCTTTGCTTGAAGAACCTCAAGGTTTGATCCGTACCTGGCGGGATAGAACTGGTCAATTCAAAGTGGACGCTGAATTCCGAGGATTGCAGAACGGCAAAATTAGACTCCATAAGCTCAACGGTGTCACAATTGAAGTTCCTCTAACCAAGATGTCTCCGGAGGACGTGATTTGGTTGGAAGGCGCCACCGGTAGAACTCTGAGGACTCAAGACCCTGATGATGTTCCTCTTGCCAATCTAACCCTTAACCCTAACCGCGCTACTGCTCGCCCTGCTCCCTCAAATCCGCCCAAGAGACCTAGTGCTCCTTCCAAGCCACCGATCGATTGGTTTGAATTCTTTCTCAACGCTGGATGTGATTTGGATGATTGTACCCGCTATTCAGCAAATTTTGAAAGGAATCGGATTGACGAAAACCTTTTGCCTGATTTAGAACCCAGTACCATGCGGAATTTGGGTCTGCGAGAGGGTGATGTCCTTCGTGTTCGGAAACACATTAAGCAAAAGTATGGCAGTTCAGATGACGCCGTCGCCTCGCAAATCCAAAAAGATGAAGAATTAGCTAGAAAATTACAGCAGCAGGATGGCGCTCCCAATATCTTCACCAACGGTCCTAATGGATCCCTCAAGACTACCCGGAGGGGACGTCCCACCCCCAATCGAACCGGTTCCTCTACCGTCGACATCGACTCAATCACGAATGCGAAAGACCAACTAGTTGATACTTCATCGGCTCAGCCGTCTTCATCAGCCTCTGATGCTGCGCTGATTTCTGTCACATCCCCCACCAATCCTGGCGGGTTTGACGATGATGCGTGGCAAGTTAGACCGAACGACGACCCTGCTGCACCCGTACCCGCTGCAAATCCTGTCAGTCAATCTACTTCGACTAGCGCAACGCCAGCTACCCCAGCCACAAACTCGAAGAGCACACCAGAGGCACCAAAGCCTTCATTGACAGATGAAATATTTGAAAAGATCATGAATCATGGTAAACAGAGTGGACCCGCACCGAGCCAGTCGGTCCCGGCGCCAGCACCTATGCCACCAGTTGCCCCTCAAGCTACTGGCTTTAATCCCGATGGTCCCGTGGGCCTCTGGCACCTGTGGCTTCCAATGCACCACTGTTGAACCGTCAGTATCATTTTAAGTTTGATCTCAAGACACGGTCCTCACGAACATCTACAAATGAGATTGACGTGCCTGCATTCTATTTTTTTTAGCTCTCGTGCCGCTCAATTCGGGTATGAATGGCTTCATCCCCACTCGCCCGAATTCTCTGCAACCACAGCCCACTGGCTTCAATGCCCCCAGCTCACAAATGGTATCATCAGTTGGATTCAATACAACACCAATGATCATGCAACCTACAGGCATGGGTATGGGCACTCAGGCTGGACTCCAGAACATCCAATCTCAACCGACTGGTATTATGCAACCGCCTACGTTCGGGATGATGCAATCCCAACCGACAGGAATGATGCAATCCCAGCCGACCGGAATCATGCAATCTCAGATGACTGGCATGGTGCCACAGCCGACGGGAATGGGTCAAATGGGAAATCTACAGCCTCGTACGTTCCAGTATTGAGCCCTGTGAGTGCTATGAAAAAGCTGATCGATGTTTTTTTTTTCTATATACAGAAATGACAGGTTCGTCCCGGGGTTTTCATCAGCGCTAACCCCACCCGTGCCGAGTATTCCTAGTATGTATGGCGGCGTTTCCCAGCCGCCGGTCAAAAGCTTCAATCCTAGCGATATCTTTGGACAGATGAAAACTGGACAATTTGCGAAAAATGCCAATGCAGGTCCTCAAGATCCAACAAGTACAATGCATTAAGACCACAGCCAACCGGTAAGTTTCGTTTGTGATACGTGATGGATTTGTTGATTCAGACTAAGGTGGATGAGATTGAGTGAGAGGGTATGATTGATAGCTGACGAAAGTTGGTTGATTACATAGGTTCCCATCCAACGGCGGTAACTTCACTCAGCAATTCATGCCTAACAATAACATGCAGATGCAGCAGCAGCAGCAGCAGCCCAGCCTGGGATGATGCAACCGTTGATGGCCCAACCTACCGGGTTTGCCCCCGGCGCTACCTCGTCAATCAGCCAACTGGCATGCCCCCCCAAAATACCTTTCCAATCAAAATCAATCGCAACAGTGGAGGCTTCTGAATGGTCAAGCTGAAGTAGGCTCAGCAAATCTATCCAGCCTCTTTTTGTCTTATTCCTCCACTTATGTTATTGATTTATCTCTTTCAATCACCCAGTGGGATTATTTTTTTTTCTTCGATTATTATATTTGAATTTTGTGTACCACTTGTTTCTCTTATTTTTCCCGACAGCTCTCCTTCTCTCTTTGCACGTTGAAAACCATCGCAGCTAAATATCTCTAATTTCTTTTTCTAAACCCTTGATTATATTCTTCATTATCTTGTTCTTTATGAAATTGGATATTAATATATGAACATCACACTTCCAGGGGGTGAGGAGTAGTTAAAATATGCATCAGCAAAGCATCCTAAATCCCTCCCTATCTACTGGAGACAGAAAAAGTGTGTACCTTGGTTATTTGGGCCATGTGGGGACTGTATCAGGTTTTCTGAAAGTGTTCATAGCATCACATGGAGATGTTTCCCCATTGCCTCACCATAAAAAAGAATGACAAGTCACTTAAGCTGGCAAGCATCAACATGCCAAGGTGGAAAGGCACATTTGTGCAATGCTGTGTTGCTTGCTAGTAAGCAATACACCCACTTTCTGTGAGAATACAGGCTGACCTACTGGGAAGGTTCCCAGAATAAAAGCTTGCTGAATGGGCTGGTAAGGAGGCCGCTCCTGCAGTCAAGACAGTCCTGGCCTTACATGCTTGCAGACATAATATTGACAAAAAAATATTTGGAATAGGAGATCACAACAAAGAAAGATAGTATGTCTGGGTGACTAGCAGCCTCAGCTCAGAATCTCTTACATTACAACTGCTAACAAAGAACAAACTTGGATAGAACGAGAAAAATTGGGTCAGCTAATATCAGCACCAAACTTCTGCCACTGAGATCACTCTCAGAGCATGACATCATTGTGGGTAGGTTGGTTGAGTGTCACAGTCTTACTGCTCATTGGATTAATCACTGCAGAAACTGAAATTTGACTCCCATTCCTCATTTGTTGTGCATGTTCACAAGCTTGTGGCAGTCATACTGACACATTGTTGGCTCACAAAGGAACCCAAAAACCTTCTCTGTTATTTCTAAGCCATGAGAAAAGGAAGAAAGGGGATTTAGAGCTAATAGGAAACCAATGGCCAACAGATTGAAGATACTTGCACCAAGCACACATAAGCTAAGAGAGGAAAGACTGTAGCATAATAAATTAGGACATGGATGGCAAAAAAGAGGAAGACAAGACTGGTTGAAATTATTCTCAGAGAAATTCATCACTTGCAAACTACACTTTGCTATTTCTCAACATTTTAGTCTACAGGAAATTAAAACCCATGTTTCTGTCTCTCCCCAGGCACCTTCAAAACAGTAACATACAGCCTGATTTCAGGTACAGCTTCTAGCCCATTTTCAATTTTTATGCAGATCTCTAATGTTTTTATTATAGTTCTAATTCTGAGAAAGCAAACTACAATATTGCAGTTATCTCAATTCTTGTACTTTCATGAATTAGTTCCTTCTACCTAACAATATCATTTGATACTCTGGTATGACTGAGTCTCATCAGCGGTTTTCTAACCAAACAGGAGATAATAACCACAAAATATTGGAGGCAAATAAATGTCTGGGGAAATTCATTGCAGTTACCAAGATAATTCTAATTATAATAATAGCCAGAAGTGAATAAAGAAAAATAAATAAATCCCCCCTCCCCCCAAAAATAGGAATAGATAAGAATAAATCAAATGAACAGTTTTGTTGAGTTTGTAACTTCTTATAATAAAAACCTAGATTGACCTTCAAGAGAATAGCCACAAAACCAAAGATCTGGATTTTTTTTTCAGCTATTAAAAATATTAATAAAGGGCCCGCTTCAAATTATGCTTTCACAAGTCAGCCAGTCAAGTGGCCCCAATTTTTTTTCAGATGAAAAATAAAGAGATTATAATACATGAGATAAGTGACTGAAAAAACAAACCTGAAGGACACCAGGGCTGTTTCTGT
>SMGU01001563.1:0-10427 GCA_004348175.1 Puccinia novopanici
AAAGAAAAGAAAAGAAAAGAAAAGAAAAGAAAAGAAAAGAAAAGAAAAGAAAAGAAAAGAAAAGAAAAGAAAAGAAAAGAAAAGAAAAAAAAAGAAAAAAAAAAAAAAAAAAAAAAAAAAAAAAAAAAAAAAAAAAAAAAAAAAAAAAAAAAAAAAAAAAAAAAAAAAAAAAAAAAAAAAAAAAAAAAAAATAAAAAAAAAAAAAAAAGAAAAGAAAAGAAGAGAAAAAAAAAGCTGGATTTTTTTTAATTAGGCATGTTTTACATACACTACAAGTCATTACAAGTTGGCGGGGTGGCCCATTGACTTTGTGGTCTTCAAGCATCAGCAGTTTGGAGCACTGCTGACAACTCAGGACCCAAAGGATGGGGTGCTGACGACTCGGGACCCAAAGGAGGGGGTGCCAACAACTTGAGGACTTGAAAGAGGGGGGGGCAAGTCGCGGGATTGGTGCGGGATCCACAACCGCAGGATTTCATGTGTTTGGCAGGATCCAAAACCGCAGGATTTCATGTGTTTGGCAGGAATATTCAGTGTAAGACTGAAACTATGTGCACGTGGGAGAAAAGTCTTACACTGGCTCAATACAGTGTACATAGGTCAATTGTAGCTACTTGGGTAATTTCAGGTATTCTGATATTAGCTCTGTGGCTGACACTTCCTCCCCCTAGAAAAGGGCTGATCTCTAGATCATGACCTCTTGTCAACACTATACTGTCTTAATATCTTGCTATGATCAGGGATTTGATCTTCTGTAAGATTTGTCAAGTTGAAGGTTAATGTAAGGGATTGGTTTAAAAATTAACATGGTTTTTACGTATCTTATGTAATCTTATTTTGCCATAATCTACTGATTTATGGGTAAAGGGTACACATGGGAAATTGTTTTTCTTATAATCAATAATTGTAACAGTTCTTTATCAATTTTACTAATTTTTAGAATCATCACTATCTGATAAAGATTCAGTACTAGAAGATTCTTCAGCAGAGATTTGCACTTGGTTATCCTCATGGTGCAACAAAGATATTTTATTTCCCTTGTAGTTATTGTTGGAATGGCATTTGTTTGACTTATGTCCCTTATTTCCACATTGGTAGCAGGTAAGATCTTGTTCTTTATCTTCATCAGTTTTCTCAGTTTGATTATGTTTATAGTTGTCTTTCATGTAATTTTTTGTCCTATTCCTTTTGACATTCACTATGTTTTCTAACTGAGTAATGAGTTCAGATAAATCCTCTTCAAAATCCATGGCAATCTTCATCTTATACTCAGTCTTGTGGTCTAGCTGGGATAGCAGCTTGTCATTGATGGTAAGGTTATCTGTTTTTCTGTCAATGGCTCTAAGTCTTTTGGCTTTTCTAGTGCACCAAACTGCAGGTTCAACATTTCCTTGAACATTGAATCTATCTCTTCTAAATTCAGTCTTGACTTTTCTCATCCATGTATGAGTACTGAATTTGTTGATAATTTCATTCTTCCAGAAGTCCCACTGAAACGAAAAAGAAAAAGAAAAAGAAAAAGAAAAAGAAAAAGAAAAAGAAAAAGAAAAAGAAAAAGAAAAAGAAAAAGAAAAAGAAAAAGAAAAAGAAAAAAATCAAAAAAATCAAAAAAATCAAAAAAATCAAAAAAAAAATTGAAAAAATTAAAAATTAAAAATTAAAAAAAATAAAATAAAATAAAAAATAAAAAATTAAAAATTAAAAATTAAAAATTGAAAATTAAAAATTAAAAATTAAAAATCAAAAATCAAAAATCAAAAATTAAAAATTAAAAATTAAAAATTAAAAATTAAAAATTAAAAATTAAAAATTAAAAATTACAAATTAAAAATTAAAAATTAAAAATTAAAAATTAAAAATTAAAAATTAAAAATTAAAAATTAAAAATTAAAAATTAAAAATTAAAAATTAAACTAATTTTTTTTTTCAAAAAAAAACAAAAACAAAAAAGATGTGAATGTCCACTTTATTTTGATATTTTGACTGACTTGTTTTTTGCTTGGTTGGCTTAGTGCTAGTCAAAGTCATGCTGCAGACCAGTTCCATTTCCAAAATAAATGTCATAATGGTTAGCACAGCTCATACAGCCACCTTGCAGCTGAAGCTACAATAAACTGTAGCTTATATATCAGCTATGCTATGGGTTAGTGTAGCTGCTAGCTACACTACGGATTAGAGTAACTGCTAGCTATGCTATGGTTTAGCGTAGCTGCTTGCTACGCTACGGTTTAGCATAGCTGCTCGCTACGTCGCTACAGTTTAGCGTAGCTGCTAGCTAAGCTACAGTTTAGCATTGTGGTGGTCTAATTAGGTTTCAAGTATCAAATGTGATAAAGGATCAATTCTCCACCCCATATCCCATAGTTTTAGACATATTTTATCTTATTTTTTCCTTATAAATTCGTTAAGCCCCAGTTTTTACTCAGTGGAACCCCTTTTGACTAGTATTTGTCAGAATTCTTGCTTTGTGTCCGCTCACATTCTGTTATTTACCCTTCTTTTCAAATCACCTCATCTAACCCCCCCTCTCAATTTCATCCTATCCATTATAAATATGATGTTATTTCTCTTCCATCCTTTCCATCATTAAATTATGATGCCATCTAAATGTCCATCAATATTGTGTTGATGCCTTCCATTACTAGTTGTAATTCCCTCAATCTCTTCCACTGTTAAGTTACAGTGCCTCTATCCATTGTTAAGTTACAATGCCTCTTCCATATGTTTGTTTTAATTATTAGCATATGCTTATTGTTTGTCTAGCTCAACCACATGTTAAACACTTTGTAGTAGTCTACTTAATCTGGTCATATGCCAGAAGTAATAAAAACATCAAGTTAGAGCATTTGTCTTCCAGACCCACTTCAGCTCCTTGGTCCAATCTAAGTCCCTCAAGATTTCTCCTCTCCGCCTCGAAATCTCATCTTAAAATCTCAACAGTATTATCCAGTGGACTTTATTTAGAATATAATTATAGTATAGTACATAGTTTGGCTAGGTAAACACATATTCTAAATACATATTATATAGTCTAGATAAATAGTTTAAATACATAGTCTAATATATAGTAGATAGTTGGTTTATAAGTACATAATTAGTATCAACCAATCAGGATTCAGCTTTCAGACATGAGGTTGTGACCAATAAGCTTTCAGGATTCACCCATCAAGTTCTGACCAATCACAACTCATGGTTCAGTTCAACATATTTCAGCCATCATGTTCTGACCAATCAGAGTGCATGATTCAGCTCTGACCAATCAGGATACATGGTTCAGCCTTCATATTCTGACCAATCAGAAGACATGGTTCAAACTCCCACTAGCACAAATGCCTCAGTTGGAGTTCACACCAGCAAAAATACCTCACCTTTCAATATAAAAGGAGGGCCTCTCTCCCCTCCAACATCCAATCATCCATCCACCTCATCCCACTGGAAAGAGATCCCACTTCCAACCCACTCACCACCACCAACCATCATCATAAATTCCCTTATATTAGTCAGTAGAAAAGAAAGAACAGTTACCCTTATCCAAAGTGTTGTTTTCTCAATCAGGCATTCCATAAAAGCCTTTCATACCTTTATATCATGTATCCCCATTGACTAAAGGTTAAGGAAGGGGATATAAAAGCTGAATAGTCCACCTTTCATATTAGTATCTTTTCCCTTAACTATACACAAAACATAAAACCCCATAAAACAACTCACTTCTCTATTTCACTCTTCCTCATCATCATCCACTCACACTCTTGCTTATCATCTTACCACACAAAACACTAAACTCTAAAACGATTTCCACTTCCATCAGTTTCAACTAAGTCTGAACATCTTTTATCTTAACTCATCCACTCACATATTTCCTTATCCACTATAAGAGTCTGTTGTATTATCCATATAAAAGAGAAGTTGATCCACGTTGTGGGACTCCTGTGGGACAAATAATAATATTTGGTAAAGATCCTCTGAAGGGGAAATCAATTGCACAACTAGGTAAAAGCTATTACAACTGACGGGTGGTTTGAAAGACCTGCCCCTCTAATAGTACTACACAAATATAAGGAATCTTGAATCAATGTTAAAATAAAGATGGCTGATTACAAGAAAGAGTTACTATGTATATTAGCCTCTATCAGACCTAGATCACCTTATTCAACACTCTAACAGACCTAACACAAACTCCTGATGATGGATAATAACCAGTGGGATTTGGTATATATATAAAGTCTAACTACTACTACTACTATCTCTTGTTGTTGATGATTCTTCTTTTTGGTGATCTTCTACTACTACTCCTATCTTTAAAGTTGACTCTAAAACTACTACTACTAACTAACACTACTACTACTAACAGTCACTACTACCACTAACAGACACTACTACTACTAACAGACACTTAACCACTAACAAAAGCTACTAACTGGTAGATCAGGACAGGCTCCTCTGAGACAGTCTCTAAAACTACTAATAACACTAACTAACTAACCACAAACCACAAGCTACTAACTGGTAGATCAGGACAGGCTCCTCTGAGCCAGTGAGGAAAAGTTGGATTGAGGGGGGAGAGGCCCTTCTTTTACATTGAAGAGTGAGGGATTTTTGCTGCAGGGAAACTCCCTGAGGGATTTTTGCTGGTCAGGTACAACCTGAGACATGTTTCAGCACAGCATGAGGTCATATTCTGCACAGCATGATGTCATATTTGGGTGTATCAGTATGTGCTGGAACATTCCAAAGCCACATACAGCACAGTACATGTGGTCCTGAGACGTGTCTCAAGCCGGGGCACCTGTATTCACACCTGTATCATGTTTCATATCTCAAACACCTTGTTGCTGCCAGAACATTCCAATACAGTCTTCCTCATCCAATATTCAGGGTCTCTGCCTCTCTTCCCACTTCCCACCTTTACCTATTTTCCCTCCTCACATAATTATTTCCTTCCGCCACTCTTCCCAATAATAAATCCCTAACCCTTACAAACCATAATTCCACCCTTACAAAACTCCTTACCCTAATAATTGATCCTAACCTATGTTACATCCCTGGTAGAGACACAAAGTTTCCCAGTCTTGTTACATCCTCTGTTCAATTCCTGGTTGAGACATAAAGTCACCCAGCCTTGACATGTCCTGGGTTCCATTCCCAGTCAAGCCATACTTCCCTATCCATGTAATTATTGTCCATCCATATTGTATATATCCTAGCCCAGCCATGATAACACTTCCTCCTCTTTTAAAGACTGTCATGTGCATACACTCATATGCTCACAATACCTATGCCATGTGCTTTTGGCATTTTAACGCAAATGGAACACCACAATTTCTGATTAGAGACTGCTACACATAGTTTTCTCTAACATTAGTTTGCCAAAATAAATAAATAAATTTGTTGTGTTAGCTCTTGTGTAGTACATAGAGGGGCAGGTCTTTTAAACCACCCGTATCAGTTGTAATATTTCATAAATACTTGAATATCACCTCTGTTATTTCCCCCTCGCAGGACTGCCACCCATCCCAAAAGGAGTTCTCACAGCGTAACTGCTAGCTACGCTACGGGTTAGCATGTCTGCTAGCTACACTACAGGTTAGAATAGCTGCTAGCTACACTACTGGTTAGCGTAGCTGCTAGTATTAGAATTATATGAGTCGAGGGGGGAATATTTTTTTTAGACAATGTCTGATAAAAAGTACCTATCAACTCAAACTCAGGGGCTTAAGTGCCTGAACTAGGAGTGCTTTTGTTGGTGATGAAGTGAAAACAGAAGGAAAATTGTGGTAAACTGATGCTTTTATTTTTCATGAGCCTATAATAAGCTAAATAGGCTAAATACAAAAAAGGCCAATTTGTGGCTTGCTAGGAAACAAGGCATTTTGAATAAAAAACAATAAAAGAAAATTGACTGCGGAAAAGATTGACTGAGTAGAGGAAGAGGGTTACAAGCAAAAACTCAACAGCTAGCTACGCTACAGGTTAGCATAGCTGCTAACTACGCTACAGGTCAGCGTAGCTGGTAGCTATGCTAAGGGTTAGCATAGCTGATACCAAAGCTACGCTACAGGTTATCATAGCTTTTTTGCTTGCTAAAACTGCTACAGAACCACTAACAGGAAATCTTGTTAGCGTTAGTTGTACTTTGGGGGGCTCAACTAATGCTACACTCAATTTTTTTTTTTTTTTTTTTTGCAAAATCCTGTAGCATCAGTTGTCAAAAATTGATGCTAACGGAAGCTTTATGGTAGTGTAGCTTCATAAGCTAACACTACACTACACTAACACTATGGGTAGAGTAGCTGGCCAACTGCTGATGATAGTAAAAATACAATTCTATGTGAAACTATACTTCCAAAACTCTCTGCCACTACCCACAACGTTGTGGTGACCTCCAAAAACAAAGATTATGCCATAGCTTCATGAAAGGCAATTTTTAAAATTGCCAGTTCATCAGAACAATCCAATTGTGCTTGGATCTATAACCGGTTTTCAAAAATATCTTTTGAATCCAGTAAAATTGAGAAATTTATTACAGAAGCAAGGAGTGTGATTGTCAAAATGGAGGATGTCAGAATCAATCTGCCAGATTTCTCAAAATACTTTGTCCCAGCCTAGACAATATAAAACATGTCATCACCCACTCCAAGGATGGAACATACATCAAAACCAATGCAATTCTTGACCACTTTGAGATTCACTTGAACAAGATTAAAGTGTCTGGTTATAACAAAGTAGAAGCAACTAAAATTTTCACTAAAGAATACCCATGGCGTATTTCCGGGAAACACAATCCCTTTTCCAAATCTCACACTAAAGAAAAAATTTGGTTTGAGAAAAATCATCTTTTCACAAAATATCCCAATAAAGGAGGAGGCTCTAAAAAATGGAAATCAGAGTGTCATCATCTTACCCACATCCTCTCTCAATCATCCCTCTATATTCATTGTTGACTCAGGATCAAGTTCTAACATGTTTTCTGATTGAAAAATGTTTATTTCACTAGAAAAAACCAAATGAGGCATGATAAATACCAGCTGCAGATCAACATCATCAAGATGGATGGAAAGGGGACTGTATCCTTGAATTTTTTTGAAAAATATGCCATCTTTCATAATTTTCTTTTTATTCCCAAAATAACAGTCAATTTTTTTTATCTCTCCATTGGCTGCTTCTTGAAAATTGCAAATTAAACTTCAATGTCAACAAGCTTCTTGTCTCAAAGAAAAATGAGCCTTTCTAAAAAGACAAGGATTTATTGCTAGAAAACAAGACCAGACTGAATTTGAAAGACAGGGAGATCAGTAAAAACATAAGAGAAAGAAGGAAAAAATTAAAAGGAAGCATACCAGTCAAATGGATTAAGAGACAACAAATTCAGAGGACTTATAAAAAAGGACACGAGGAATTAAAGCAAAGAAGCAGACTGAGAGAAAAAAGAGAACCACTTTTAGCCAACAATCAAGACAGAAATCAAGACACAAGAAGAAAGGAGAAGATGAGAACAAACAGCTTGATTTGGATTTGAAGATATTGAAGGATGACGACGGGGAGGTTGAAGAGGAGACAAAGAATTTTTTAAAGGGAAGAGAAACAGTTGGGCTAGTGAGTGAGAGACAATGTAAGATTGAAGGATATGAGTCTTGAGATGAGGGAATTGAGTCTTTACTGTACTCAAGCTGTCTTGAGGAAATATTGAACCGCGTTGAACAAAGAAGTGCCTTCAAGCCGTTGGTTGATCTTGAGGTATTCTTGACGAGGTTGAGGAATTCGAGGAGTGAAAATCTTCCGGTTCAAGAGCATTCAAGCAAACCCTAAGCAATATAGTTATGAGGACACACAGATCATTCAAGATAAGGTTAGGTTTCAAGGAAGACCCCCGCACACACAGAGAAGCCCTGAGAGACACTAGAGCATTGAAATTCCAACACTTTCCATTGAGGAAATTTTCATAACAATCTTCAAAATATTGAACTCAAGACTTCCAAGCATCACTCAAATTTAAGTCTATCCAAGAAACTACACAAATATCTTGGAGATGTGAGCTACAGAATAATTTGGAACAAACTGGGCATTCTGGTGAAACCACCAGAGATATGACAAGCATGTGCTGTTTCCAAGGTTACTAAAGTGTCATATAATAAGCATTGACCTTCTTGTATGTCAAGACCATTTGAAGAATTGCACTAGGATCTTATAGGACCCATTGCCACTATCTATCACCAAAAGCATTAATACATCCTAAATAAAGTGGATGGCAACACACATTTCTGTTCAGCAATTCCTTTGGATTGAAAATCCAACATATTTGCCTATCTTACTCAATTCATTGATCCAGAGGCCAGACACTTTGGTTATCATTTTACACTCTGATTGACCTCTCAGAAAGGCTGTTCTGCTGAGGCATGTAAACATCTGAGGAGGCCTGTTGTATAATATTTTCCTTGCAGTATGCATTGATCTCAGAATTCAAAGATTCTATGCCACAATCAGAGTGTAAAATGATAACCAAAGTGTCTGGCCTCTGGATCAATGAATTGAGTAAGATAGGCAAATATGTTGGATTTTCAATCCAAAGGAATTGCTGAACAGAAATGTGTGTTGCCATCCACTTTATTTAGGATGTATTAATGCTTTTGGTGATAGATAGTGGCAATGGGTCCTATAAGATCCTAGTGCAATTCTTCAAATGGTCTTGACATACAAGAAGGTCAATGCTTATTATATGACACTTTAGTAACCTTGGAAACAGCACATGCTTGTCATATCTCTGGTGGTTTCACCAGAATGCCCAGTTTGTTCCAAAGTCCCCCTCAGCACTGTTCTCTTGGATTCATTATTTGCATAAAACTTGTGCAACAAAGTGCTTGGAGCTTATATACATCCTGACTTGAAATGGAATCCCCAATCATTGAAGCAAAAAAACATCCTACAAGGTTTTCAAGGGACATCCAATTCCTTTAGATTTATTTCATCCTATTTGAAATCCAGTAGTTTTTCATTTGGATTTGAAGAAACTGAAACTGGATCCTAGAGGAGAGATTGGAAAGTTGATCAGATTTGATTTTTAAATTAAATCTTATCAGGGGAACACAATCAATGGGAGATTTTTCAACACCAAAAATATTGTATTCCTGAACTTTGAATCTGCTCCAAGAGCCTATCCAATGATATCTTGAATGTAAAGGCTCATGTGGAGCCACAAATGGAGAACAAAGAAACTGAAACTGAAAAAGAAAGGTATATTCATATCAAGGAGGAAACATTTGAAGGGGAGGAATAAATCTCCATTGAAGAATTATTTGAGTCTGCGGATGAGGAATCTTCTGATTATGAAAAAGAAGTTGCCAGCATGCTTTTAATTCTGAACCTTTCCATAGAATCTTGAGTTATTCTACTTTACAAGTCAAACCAGTCAAATACTTGTACCAGTTCAAGGACCATCAATGTTTCAAAGGGGCAATGAGAGGAAAAAATTAAAGTCAGTGGATTCATTCAATTGACAGAAAACTCAACAATATAGAACAAAATCAAGTATGGCTTGACCACTATGAGACTATCAGTAAACACCTGAACACCATGTGGGTGTTTAAGAAAAAGCTGGCAACAACCTCATCCCCTGAAACGGTGGAATCACAACTGTGTATCCAAGTTTTTCTACAAACCTAAATAGAGGAATTCTTTGAAACTTTTTCTCATACATGAAATTTTCCATCTCACCTTGCCTTGTTGGTCTTGGCCATTGATCTTAAACAATTTGACTTCAAGAGTGCATTTCTCTTTGCTCCCCTTGAGTGTCTGGGGTTGGTATGGGGAAGATCCCCAATCAGAGGGAACTATTTATTGGTGGTCTACCCAATTGTTTAGCAGAGATGGGCTTAGCCAGTGCAGTGCCTCCAGTACTCAAGTACAAAGTGCTAAACTTTCTGGCTCAATGGGGTAATCAAAACAAGATAGGATATGGAGGATTTTCCCATTTGATATAAATCATTAAGATAAATTTAGTTAAAAGTAAGAACAATGTCAAGAGGGAGGCTTTTAGAAAAAATGTGGCTTATGGAAATTGAAGATTTCAGCCTTAGAGACAGTATATAACACCTATATACTGCCCAAAGGATTCATTCTAAAATTTCTTTATCTTATTCTAAACTTTCTTTATCTTATTTTAAACTTTCTTTATCTTATCTCCTCTAAAATTAACCTACTATCATTTGTATCTCCTTTTTATCTCCTTTTTCCTATTCTTATCTTTAGGACAAGTAATAATTTTGTTTATGTTGATTAAATAATTTGCTTTATTTTCACACGCAAACTCCATTAAAGTTAATATATTCATTTATAACTCTCCCACAAGACTCCCAGTATCCATATGCAGGAGGAATGTCCCAAAATTTCTAATTCTTCTTCTACAGATGAAATTTTTCACAGAGGCTGAATCC
>SMGU01001569.1:0-29991 GCA_004348175.1 Puccinia novopanici
CACAGGCAGGATTCTTCAGCGTTGTCACCGATACAACTTCGCGGGTCGCCAACTTCAGTCCGGCCCTTGACCGAGACCCCAGTCTAAGGTACCATGGTAGTGGTTGTGAATTGTTTGCGCCAATCTTTAAAATCTCATCAATTGATCTGTTTGTCCCCGAAGCACCAAGCTCATGGGATGAGTTGTTATCACCGGCGCGGCTCTACAGCTATGGCTCCCCATTTTATGGATTATATTTCAAGGAAGCAATCAAACGCACAAGCGAAGACAATGTCGTCCAAAAATTGGTGATGATCTCTCAGGCAAAACTACTGTGCAAGGCCACACTCCCTTCGCCTTGTGATCTGAAGGACCCGCAATGCTTTGCCTTACTGGGCTCCGTGATACAGACCCGACTGTCTTCACATTCACCCATAAACTCGGAACTTGTTTCGAGTCATGCGGCGCACTGCCTATTCATAGACTCAAGTCAAGAAATGATCGTTAGCGACTATCCCCCGCAGTTCGTATATGCATCAGCCGCCAATAAATTTCTTGCATCCGATAACGCGTGTTGGATCAAGTGTATCAATGTTCTTGTTTCAGCAGTGCAACAAGGCCTTGTTGCCCTAGGAGACGCCGGAGAAATGGCAACCCGAATAATATTGATACGCGCTATGCAACAAACCGCACAGATTCCTTGTAGCGAAACCAATTCAACTTTGATCCCACATGGATATTCGGTTCGATTGATAGATTTTCTCCGAACCTTAAGCGGGAAAGACCCGTTTGACATGTCGTTTGGCTGTATCAATGAATCCGACAAAGAAGTACTCTTGAAACAAGGGCGGATCTTTTTCAACCACTTTTCCCGGATTGATTACACGCCCGACGCAACCAACTTGATGGAGTTTTTGTACCGAGGCCTTGCGGTTCAATGTAAGCGTGGGCAGCCAGGGCTTGATGATCTTTTTACCATCTATCTCGAACCAACATCCAAATCTGAAAAGCTGGATCCAAACAACATCACCTTTTGCGGAGTCCAAACAAAAAATCAAACAGGTTCCGTTGAATGGAAGAGCAGTTGCAAGTGGTCCAAAAGCTATGCCCGAATTCAGGACATCCAAAATCCCTATCTAATTCTGCTATTCAGCTTGAGAGCTAGCCCTTGTGTAAAGGTTCCAAAATGGACAAATCCGCAAGACTCCAGTGACACTCGAAGGGTTTCCTACCAATTTCTTGGTCTGGACCAAGTTGATTGTCTTACGCCTGAAATAAGCTCCGCACTAGAGCGATTGATTACCGCCGTACCAGAAGACTTGCTGAAGCTTCATGTTGATTACGATCAAGTGACTGAAAAATGGGTCAAACAATTGAGCCCAGTATTCTATGAGAGGAGCGACCAACAACCGACATCTCAAACGCCTGTACTTCTCCAGCAATCCTCTGCAGCTCCCCAGAAATTAACCAAACGTTCCATATCATCAGTGAAAAAGAAGCCCACCGGCGATAAAAAACCCAGAGGGCCATGAAGGGCGTCCACGCAAACTTGTACGCTTTACCTTATTCTGACCCAGCCAAAACAAGATTCTCATCACCTCCTGTTTTACATGAACCAACACTTTCCGGTCATGTTGGACTTCCAACATTCTCTCCACTTACTTGGACGATCCTTTGTATTAAGATGTCAACTTGTGGCAATCACACTCCTCTCGAGCTTCTCTTCTCGACCCCAGATTCCTCTTCCTCCTCATCAATAATCAACCACTATTACCAACACCAACACCAACAGCAGCAGCAATTCAAAAGCAACAAATCTTATCCTTCATCATCCATTAACCTCTCAGCCGTCAACTTCAATCCACTCCCTTTTTCGATCATCATATAATACTCATCATCAATTGTCAAACCCCACTCCACCCCTCTGAGTCGGCCTACCTCTAATTTGTGCTGCGCGTGCACATCAACCTACTTACCCTCAGCATCACAATCGATGAGATTATTACCATCATTCTCATCTCAAGTAACTGATTGCGATCGCTGGTAGAACCGAAATTCAAATCATTCAGATCATCCACCAGCAGCATTCCCTTCCTATCAAAGCTACCCGTCGTCAGCAGCATTCCTGCTATTACCCACCTTTAGCTACTTATACCCGGGCCGAAACACGGCCTCCATTCACCTCTCGTCCCCTTGATTCAAGCACTATGTTTGACGATAGGCTCGCCTTCAAGACCAATGCTGAACTTGGGCCATCCTATGGTGTATCGAACTCAGCTGGAGCTATGCTAGTACGGCCTCTCACTTAGCTGCTGGGTGCACAAATGTCTCTTGTTGTCTGGGATATCAACCACCCCGGAGTCCAGGATCCCATCCAGCACCATCACTCTGTTTCTCTCGATCATACCCATAATTGTACATTCAATCACATTTGCTGGGCCGACTGGCCATTGGTGCGCCTCCGGTGCTCAAGATAGCCTAATTAAGAGTTGGGCTAGTATTCCGTCTACCTCCCATTGCCGAGCATCCCGCTTGTGCTTCCACCTTCGTGTCCAATATCCTTGTCTTAGGATGTCTGAAAAGGCTCAAGGCCAACTATGACTTTCACCGCTCACACCGATCCTGTTCGTCAGTTGAGGTAAGCTAATTGTGAAACTCCTTCGGGTACTGCTTTGGAGTTCCCATACCCCCGCTCTTGACGGGATTAGGTTCTCATGGAGAAGCTGTCTCCTGCAGTCAAAGATGGAAGCTTCTCGGATCCGGCCGGCAACAAAATACATGGCGATCAGTTGTTCCGGAAATATCTCGGAGGCTGTCAAGTCACCGCAGAAGGATGGACGGCCAAGAGAACTCGAAGATGGCAAAATTGAAGCGGATGAAATCGAACCCAATCAAAATGATCCTCAAGACCTACTCGCCCAAGGCATTTTAGTTGCTGAGCCTATTGTCCAGAACCGTAACAGAGTCCCCATCCCAACTTGTAAGCTGGACTATGTGTTCAACTGCATTGAGCTATTTCCTTAACCAGATTTCCTTACACTTTTCGTGTTTTGCAGGATTTACTAGCTCCCGTTGTTCCATTCGTATCGGTGGTCACGTTCGCGACCTCTCCGCCCACGGAAATGAGCTGTTCTAAGGGATTTGATGACCAAATTGCAGCTGAAAACCCGCCACCATCCGAAATTATGATAGTTCATCAACCGAGTTCCGTTTTTGAACCTCAGACACCGAGGACGAGCACAACAGTAGGACAACAAACATCTTCAGAATCATTGGAAAAGCATTTATCAAGAGGCTCAGCCTATTCTGCGCCTTCGTCAGTAGTATCTAGTGACGCCGCATCAGTACCGGCCTCGGTTGCGCCACCACCGCCACTACATAACCCTTCAATGGGTGCGCCAGCCGAAGCTGTCGGGTTATCCAATCAAATGAGGCGGCGTTCATCAATTGATTCCAGCACTCATGCCGAGCCGTCATCTCCCTCGACCTCCACTCGACACCGTAGCGCTCCCTTTACACAAGAACAAGTCAACGCACCAGAGCTGCCACACATTGAAGCAGCAGAAATTGCCTATCCTCCCTCCAGTGGTCCACCTGACCCTCTTCAATTTCCACCTCTCCTAATCCAACCCTCCTTCTCTACTCATCTGGCTGAAATCGACAACCCAATATCACGAGCCTAAAGCCTGGTAGGCTTCCCCCTCCCTCCTCATCCTCATGTTCTAATGTCATGGAAGGATCACACATGTCAATTGATACCTCGCAACATGATACATCACCACAGTTCTACCCCAGGCTTTTATTACCCGACCCAATAGCAACTCCCCTATCTGTGTCAATCCCCGCAATCAAACTCGAAGACCTGCCCAACAATTGTTTATCAATTGAATGACATCGTTTTGCCAATTCAAGCGGCAACCTCCCCACGTTTTGACAAATTTCAGTCAACGGTTTCTCCAGCAACCCAGACTTCAGATTTTACAGGCCGTTGACGAGGCCAACATCTGATTTCAAGTCGTCTTCGTCCTCACCTACTCGTAACACTACTCCCGCTCCCCACGATCAAGCCAATGATTCTGTCTCGCAAAATAGTGGCAAGCTGTTAGACACAGATAAGGGCGGCAAGCCCTTCTCCAAACCACCTATCCCATTCGCGACATCTCCAATCCAACCTACCAAGGATGCAATTGGCTCCAAGAATGATCTTGTGAAGGTAGGCTTGTTTCACATCAGCCTTTCAAACGAGGCGACCCCACTTACTGTGTGTTTTGTTAATTCAGCTTTCAGATCCAGTGGCGGTTCCATCTTCCAAGATACTCATCGAAGCCTCAGATAAGAATCCGCTCTCGATTACGGACCCGGTGGTGGAGCCAACAGATTTCAAACCCGATTCAATTTCCGGAGAAACTACCAAACCTCAGCGAAATATTGGCCGCGAGTCAACGACAAACGAGGTGACGAACTCTAGTGACGATGCTGAGCCAGATCCTGCTGCCACGGTGGAAGTCGAGTCAGATCTTGCCATTAAGGGGGAGGCAGATCCTCTTGCAGATCGCAAGCAAGAACCAAACAGCGACGGGGTCCAGCCAGCCAGACCCCACTAACCATAGAAACCAAGAAAAATAAAGATGTATTCAAAAGAGATGCCAATCGGCTCACCAGGCAAGGCAAGTTTTGAGGGCGAGGTTGAATTGAATGTTTGATCTGAAGCTACTGAAGCTGATGTGAGAGCATCTCCAGTCCGAAGCTGGCTGCCCCGTTCTGCAAAGAGATCGCTGCTTGCGCCCAACATGTTGGCTCCGTCGACCCAAATCCAAAGTCCTTCCAATGATGGCACACCACAATCTGGGTCTCCTTGCCCACCCCCATCTAGTCCCTCAAATCTCAATGCTGGCGATCAATCGTCAAATTCTCTCGTAGGCTTTGAGCGTGATGATCCGTCTCTCAACGTCCGACATGGAAGAAAGTCTTCCAGATACTCTCGATCCACAGCCAGTCCCATCCCACCCATGAGCACAGTCTCGGTCATGATACCTCAGCTCAACCAAGAAGATATGGTGCCTAAGCTGCGTCACCATCAACACAGCTTGAAAAGCAAGTGTTATTCAGCCATCAAGCCAATCACCACAAAGCACTTGAAAGCTCGCATCAGCATGATACAGATGGGACTGAACCTAAGCCGGCTGTTGTTGGAGCACGGACCGGCCGAGACAAGCAATCAGAAGGCCCTGAAGGACGCACGTTATCGCCGCCCCCTCTGCCCCCGGTCACTCGATCGCATTGTCATTTCATTCAACTGCAGCAGCTCCCCAAGGATTCTGACTGATGATTTGACACGTTCCCAGTATCACAATGTGCCACCGGAGATGAGGAGATTAAGAAGAAAATGAAGGGCTTGGAGATGATTGAGGATGATATCTTGACGGGCGAGGAGCAAAGACGAGGGATCAGGATCGGGCCGGATGGCCACAAACATGCCGATGAAAGGTGGGAACATCCTTCACTACTAACACTCAAGTAAGAATACTCGACCTTTGCCGTCGACGATGAGATGTTGAAAACCCCGATTGACATATTTGCGCTGTCATTAATCCAAGATGGACAAGTGGAAGTCTTGCTACCCAGGAGGTACTTTACGAAGTTTGATGATGATTGCAATGATGATGATGATGATAATCATCATGGGGGACGTCAAGAAATGATGATGAGGGGATTCGAGCGGGCCCGAGAGCTGAGCAGTAGCTGCTCGTTCAGCTCCAGGAACGAGGGCCCTCCTGTCAGCAATGGCACCGCCGCCAGTATGTCTAGGAATAACACTCACAATCGTCTCAAGCGCAGGGCCCATTCACCCTCGCCTTCCTTACACTCTAGAGCTTCTTCCCCCCGCTCCTCCTCTTTCCTCTCTCCCACTGAACCTTTACTTCATAAACGTAGAAAGTCTAATCAGCTGGAAGACCTCTGATCTTGATGCTCCTCCTCCCTTGTTTCTCACATCCTCTTTATAAACCCGTCGCTACCTGTCTTCTCTCTTGTTTGTTTGAACAGAGCTTGAGCCGACAATCCATGATGTACTTATTATTCATCGTGCCCTCTTCTAATTAAGAAAAAAAAGATGAAGAAAATGAAACAAATCGTTATATATTCATGATTTCCTTTTCTGTTTTTTTAAAATGCGAGAAATTCGGTGTATCTTCTCCTTTTTTTTTACTTGTGATTATTGATAAGTTGTCTGGAATCGATGTTTTGTTGTATGACATTTTGAGTGGAGTCAGGATTGGATGTGACGCGACGCGCCCTAGTGAGACTATATGGGATGTCGAGTCTGAAAATTATTTCGGTGGAAAAACAGAAAACTCCGCCAACATGAATCGATCGGACTTGACAGGAGCACCGCCGATCAAGAAGACGGCGAAACAGTAAGCTGCACGCCCAGACAACAGACACTCAGCCCTGGTGGATACTTATTCTTTCCTCTCGCAGTCTCGACGAGTTGGACTTCTTGACGCCGAATAAGGCCAGTCTCAGAGCCACTGGCACTCCTTCTTCTGCCAACGCTACTACCGCCGCCGCCGCCAGTCGCACGCCAGGAGGACCTTCTGCTCATCGGGACCTCGGGGCACAGCAAACACCCACCAGCCCTTTCTCGCCAGCCGCGAAACCTCTAGTCGCTTCATCATCAGCAACAAACAATGAACTCACTCCGTCCGTCGCTGCTGGCACCAGATTACTGAAACCATCAGAGCTTCGGATCACGTTCCTCAACCGACTGGAGCGATTCAAGGTGGTGGAATCGTTGAATCTACATCTGCCATCCTCGTCAGCGAACGCAGAAAGCTCCAAGCCACGCGCGCTCCCGCTCAAGTTCGAGTTCAGCAAACATAAGAACCCGGAGAAGTTCCACTTCCGATAAATGTATGAGAAGCTATCAGATTGGTTGGATGTGTTAGATGGACAGCTGGAAGACCGCGGAGAGGTGTTGGCAGATTGGTACCAGATCAAGGAATGGGGAGATCCGAGCGTGATCAGCCAGGAGGACATCTGGGCGTACGGGCGGATATGTGCGGAGAGCCAGGAGGCCAAGCTGTCCGAGCAGGCCTGTTGGCTCGAAACTAGTCGCATGCTCGGCCATGGCAGACGCGTCAGACTGCAATGGACCACCGACTTGAAGGTCCATGGCGTCGGCCCACAGGAACAAGGCATCGGCCTCTTCCCAGGCGCTATCGTCGGCCTCCGCGGCCGTAACGGCGGCGGAACATACTTCAACGTCCAGGAGATCCTCTCTGTATGTATGCTTTACTTCTCTCATCACTGTGTGCACAAGAGTCTATCACTGAAATACACACTTTTTTTTTTTTTTCTTGATCGCGCATCTATCTTTACTTGAAAGATGCCCATGGCTGAACCCGCCACCACCCCGCCCAAGACGCTATTAAGTTATTTGCCTAACCCTCCCGCTCCCATCTCCCTGGTCGTCGCCTGTGGACCTTTTACTTGGGATACCGACCTGGATTTCCTCCCGTTCGAATCCTTCATCGATCACTTGATGCAACTGCGGCCTGACTGTGTGATCCTCGTCAGTCTCTTGATCTTCAGCTCACCCTATGATTCCAAAACAAACAAAGTTTTTTTTTTTTTAAAAAAAAAAAATTGAAATCTTCCACGTATTTGGCCAATTTCATAAATATCATTTTGCAAAAAAAAGTTAAATTGCTCACAAGGCAATAAGCCACATGCCGAGCGCGATATTCCGGGAGAAGATCTCGAGTCGGCTGCACAAGCTAGTAGCAAGTTCGCCGCGGACGCATGTGATACTGATCCCGTCGCCACGGGATGTGTTGGTGAGCCAAGTGGTGTATCCGCAGGCGGCGCTGAACATGAAGGATCCGGAGCTGGGCCTGTTCGGGCGCAACGTGCTCTGTCTGCCCAACCCCGCCCTCTTCACCATCAATGAAACCCTCCTCGGTATCAACAACGTCGACGTCTTGATGCCCCTCAAAAAGGAGGAAATCTTCTTGCCCGCCAACGTCGTCCGACTGTCCGACGATAAGGTGCCCGAAGACGACCCAAACGCTACCAATGTCATCTCGAGAGCTTGTCGGCATGTCATGAGACAACGCAGGTACCTTTCTTCCCCCTCAAGCTCCTCTGGTCTCAACCCTTTGCTCACCCCTTCCCCCCGTTACCAGCTTTTATCCGCTGTTTTTTTGGGTTTACGATATGGAGTGCAAAGTGCTCAGTTAGTAGGTGCGCCAGTAGAAAGAGGATGGTGATACCCAATGGCTCAAGTTGGGAAGCGAGGCAGGCTCTGAGGGATGCCCCAATTTGGACTTTCTTGATGATTTTTTTTTGGGGGGGGAGGGGATGATGATGATGATGATGATTGCGTTATTTGTTTGTTTGTTGGGGGCGTTGGGGAGGATAGGTGATTGATTCGAACGTGGTGGTGAATCCCCGACAGCTGTGCAAGTCCCGGGGCACGGGCACCTTCGCCCAGCTGACGATCCACGACTTCAACCGGCAGAGCATCGAGCAGGCCATTGCCCAGACGTCCGACCATGACGACGAGGAACTCGACCATCTTCTGGCGGAGCGTTGTCGCGTCGATATCGTCAAGCTTTGACGCCCTTCTTCTTGCTGGTTGTGCTGCAGTCAACCCAGGCTTCTAGAGCTCACTTTCTTAAAATCACAACGCTATGTATTGTTACCGAGCAGCTGGCTTGTTCGGCACAGTGTCTCGAACAGTGGAGTACGCCGCTGATATGAGCATCTCACTCGGCGTAGGGGTATGGGTGTATTTTTCAGACTTTCATGATGACAGGATATGCATGCATCACAACAAGAAGAAGTGGAGATGCAGTACAGGCGGGCCAACAAGCAGATCACAACTGGTCAGGGGAACGCAACGAAGAAAATATTAAAAAGGAAAACTCAGTCTAGGAGAGAGCAAAAAAACAAATTGGGTAGTTTCCAAGATAAGAAAGGGTACAACAGGTGATATGATACACAGAGATCCAAGGGCAGCGAGCAATTAAAGACATCATTGACCAGAGGAGGTTAAGCATGGTAATTGTCGAGAGAATTCTCATCGTCGGCGTGTCTCTCTAAGGTGCGCAAGAAGTTATTGGTGGCCAAGGAGAACTGTTGGAGCCACAGTTGGAACCAAAGTTGAGGATCATGATGGTGGTTTGAAGAAGAAGAAGAAGGGAGGGACTGGTGGTGTTGGAGGAAGATGGACTGGATGGTTGTTGTGGAGTTGCGGAGAGTGCCGATGAGGTCACGGGAGAGGGACAGGAGATGAGGCTGTGGGGAGTCGCGGGTGTTGAAGATATCATGGAGGGCGGAGGAGACGGATTTGGTGGCGACGCGGAGCTCCTCTTGGTGCTGGACGGGCATGTGGTGGAGCAAGAGAGGGCCGTTGGGGGAGCAGGATTGGCAGAGTTTGTTGAGGAAGAGACGGGCGAGTTTGGAGAGGGGAATGAGGGCTTTGATGAGTTGGTTGCGCAGACTAGCGGCCTCCTTGATGGATGGAGGATGGAGGGGTGTGGGTGTCTGGAGGGTGTTGATGGGGCGGGCGGCGAGCTCGGCTTGGAGTTCGTCGGCGGCGGTCTTGAGGGAGAGCCACTCGTGGTGGAGGAAGCGCATGTTGGAGAGGGCCAGCCAGGGAAGGAGGGAGTGGCGGATCCACTGCATGACTTCGGGCGACGCGCGGGACGCTCTCCTTGCGGAACTCCTGCAGATAGTCGACCGGCTGGGAGCCCGTCGAGAGTCGGCCATCTTGGCCGAGCACAGCACCCGGAAGAAGCGCTCGTAGCCGCCGAGCATCCGGGCCAGCTGGATCAGCACGCTCTTGCAGCGCGACACCACCTGCACACTCCGATGCAGCGTCATCTCCTCCGCCTCTTCACCAGACGCACCACCACACGGAGCATCGCGGGTCGCTGCGCCGGCCGAGAGGCGATCCGGTCGACCGAGCTTTCCATCTCCGTTAACAGCCGGACGGCCGTCCGGAACTGGCCCTGCGGCTGGTCCGCGACACCGGCGGGGTTGATCGCTTCGGCTAGACGGGCCAGCTGGCCCAGCAAGTCCGGCAGCTCCAGGGTGCGAAGTCGCCAGCGGACGCTGTTCCGTATAATCATCACCGTCTGGCGCCCCGCCCTCGGCCGCTCTTCGCTCGTCGACAACCTTGGTGTCCCTCGTGCTCTGCGTCGTAGCTTCCGTAGCGCCTGCAATAGTCGCTCTACACAATAAAAATCACATCAACACATTATTCCCCCCCCCATGTCGCGCACTTGGTCAACTTGCTCGTGTGTGTTGCTTACCTTGCTCCGATTGCCGCACATCCGGCTCGCGAAACATGTCCACCAGGCCTGCTAGCTTCGCCAGCTCGAGTTTCTCCTGAATCGTCTCCATTCTCTCTATACGTGTCCTTCTTCAGCTACAAGCAAAGAAAGAAAAGAAAGAAAAGAAAAAAAAAGGTCGAAGGAAGCGCAGCTTCTTGAACAGAGATGGTGCGAAAGGGGTTGAAAGAGGTATGAGTGGGATAGTAGTGTATCAGAAACAGAGCGTTCGTGTTGGTGAAGGTCCCAGCCCAGATCGAACTAAAAAAAAAAAAAATTAAGAGGAAAATTAAAGAGCACGATGTGTGGGGATGACCCTCGGACCAACGAGATCTGGACGCAGCGATGGTGGGTGTGAGGGAGGACCTCTTCTTTCCCTGCGGCTGGGTTCATGATTTATAGCTCTCTCTCTCTCTGTCTCTTTTTGCAGAGAGTTTTCTCGCCTTTGCATGCCGTTCTTCTGTGCGATGGATCAGGATGGGCTCTTCATCATGCTTGTTTTCCCCTCCCCCTTTCTGCTGCATTGAATGTCTTGTTTCCAGCGCAGGTTGTTGTTGTGCTCATCTTGAATGGACAACACAAGTCGCGGCCTTTGCGCCCATTGATGTCCCTTCGTCTTCCTGCTCAGACCTGCTGCTGCTGGTGTGCTCTTTGTATAGCAACGAACACCCTTTTCTTTGTCGTTTTCTGCTCCCATTCGACGATGCCTTTTTGTGGACCTCAACGGTGACAAGTCCCCCCCACCGCATTCTTTTGTTACATTCTTGCTGGAAACAAGAGCAAGTGCTGCTCAGGCACTGAACCTGGTGTATTAGTTGAGTGCTATTACTGATGGGATCCCTGTGATCTTAAGCTGCTTTGCCTCGATGAAGTAGGTGTGTGTTCGTGGAGGAGGACACCGCCCGTCTGGACGAAGACATTCCTCCGCTTGGATGCCACACCACTCTCCGACCACCTGCCCATCCGCAATTCCCCTGCCTTCCACCGCCAGTGGTTGTCTCACTGGGATCTCCAGCCCCCTCCCGATTCTCCTCCGTTGCTTCGTTTCACCGCTTGCTTTCCTTGCCCCGCCCCTCCTCCTCCTCCTCCTCCAACAAAGAAAAAGAAAACCTTCCTTTGTAACTTCTTCTCTTGATTCTTTTTTATCCATTCTGTCTTTCCCCTCTTTCTGCCTTCTCAGCACCTTACCAAGCCGACTCTTGCATCCCCCAGAACCGCTCTTTTCAACATACATAACAGACAATAAATTATACTGTTCCTTGGACTCTCTCTCTCAATCATCATACATATCTGCTTTCCCGTCGTTATATGGTCTTTCTCTTGCTGACCCATGACACCACAGTTATTCGGGCCGCCCTTGTGTTCCCGAAGACGTCCCAAGCCGCTGGTGATTCTGGCGCTGCTCTCCGTCCTAGTCTCCACGGCATCCGCTTATCCCAGCTACCCAGGAGCTGTGTACAACCAATCCTCGCAATTCAGTCTAAGGTATTACCGGCCACTCATGTCATGTCCCCCCTTCTTAATTCTTTTTTTCTGACTTCCCCCCCTCCCCGGGGCCGCTCTTGTGTCGTTTTGTGCCGTAAGCTCGATATCTAATATGGCGTCCATGAAAGGATATCTGACGCCGAGATGCTCTCGAAGCTCCATCAGCACGCCCATCGCTCTGCAAGATTGTTACGCGTACGTCTATCATCCCACTCCTTGGGCTCTCTACAGTGCAACTTACCAATGCAAGGATGAGATATTAGTGCGCTCTCGAGACTGCCTTTCAACAGTTCCGACGCCCTCGTCGTCGCTCGTTCCGTCTCCGAATCTTCCAACTCCTGCGCCGTACGCTTCATTCCTGCACACCCATCAACATACATACCAGTAGATGTCGGACATCATCCGAGCTATTACTGACGTGACGCTCTGGCTTGTTTTTTTCTTGAGCAGATTACTGTGTCTCAAGTGGAGCAGAAAAACGAGGTTCCGGGCGACCAGGAGTCGCCGGACAGTGTGTAAGTACAACGGGCCTACTCGCCGCATCCTTACCATGTATGCCTCTCTCATTCCTTGTTTTGCGGGGGTTTCTGTAACAGAGATGCGGCGGCGCTCTTCGCCCCCGTAGGTCGGGTCTTGTCGGGCTGTTCAAATCAAGTTGAGTCTGACGGCCAACGCCCTTCCACCCGTTTCCTTATCATCCATGACCCAACCAACCAAAAAAAAAGGTGTATTGATTTTTTTTTTTTTCGTCTATTATGATTAGGCTGGTGCTCTCTATCTCTGGGCGGGGGGCGCCAATTTTGAACTGAAGATCGCCAACGCCCAGGCGCTCTGATTCCCCTCCTTCTTCTCTCTTTGGCACTTGTGTGCTTTCTTTTTTGCCCTTCCTTTTTTGTGTCCTTTTTCTTGCTCGCTCGGTCAATCTCTCTCATCACAAGCCACAACAAATTCATTCATAGCGTTGGGAGGACTGACTCTCTTATTCTTATCCCTCTTCTTCTCGTCGTTTCTCTATCAAGTTTTTTTTGTTTCTTGTTTTTCTTTTTTTTGGCAGCCAGTAATTTTCACTTTAGTTGAAAGATATAAGACACATATGTGTGAAAAAGGAACGGAAAGGAAATGGCATGAGACACGAGAGGACAGCCACTCCTAGGGAAAAAAAAAAACATGTTGGATGATGATGATGGGCTCATTTCTTCGCCTTCAAGAAATTTGACTTCCTGTAGAAAAACAGAATGTGTATGGAGTGGGATTCTGACGAGTCAACTGAGAGCTCAACAATGGGGGAACAAGGAGGCCGCATTTCATGCAAAGCGTGCCTTTTATTTTTTTGTGTGTGGGGGCTCATAGTAGGGAGGGACGAACCTGATATTATTCCTATTTTCGCGATTGAGTTCTCTACGGATAGCGCGGAGGGGAGTATCGGCATGACCAGCACCCATATTGGGCTCCAACAAGGTCCACAACCAGCTGGGGTATTCTTCGTCCGGCTTGGCGAGGGGCTCGCTGACACCCTTGATATATGCGAGACCCTTGATGGGCGTGCCGGCTGGAATGGTCGAGACGGGTACTACTGCTTCTATGCATTCCGTAGGGAGTCATTTTTTTCGTTTTGTTTGCATCAAGTCAGAGACAACGTCTGGGGTGGTGGTCAGACGACGGGAAGACAGGAGTGCTAACTTTTTGTTGCGGTTTGCGCCGTCTTCGTCTCCTGCGACGCCTCCGTCGCCGCCGTGCGTGTCCATCCAATCGATGCGTGCATCCGGCTCTGTGTCGACCCTGTCGCTCGCTGGAGGAGACTCCTTCTTGCCCACGACGACATCTTGAAGAATTTCCTGCGGGTTCTTCTTTATTTTTTGGACGGAGTGGTGCGGGCGAAGCTGTGACATCTTGGCTGACAGCTGGCTGACAGGTGGTCATCTCGACCAGAGACGGCGCTCGCTATCATCAAGAGTCAACGCACGCTCTCTCTCTCCCTCGGAATGATAAGAGCTTGTTCACAACGAAGCCCGTCGCATTTGAATCGATGCCGCCTCGGTCTTAACCTTCCTCTGATTCCATCGCGCAGATCGCACAGGGATTCTCAAGCGGTCGATGAATGGTGTATCCCCGTCAAGCTGCAAGCACCAGCCGGAGCACCAACAAGGTCGAGGAACGAAGCGACTAGCAGGACAAGGGGGCTGACGGACGCGGCGCTGATTCGGCTGCACCGACTGTCAGCACTGGAGCCGCCACCGCAAGGGTCTGCGGAGTTCGAGCGCGTGAAGGGCGGGATAGAGGCGATGTTGGGGATGGTGGACTCGGTTCAAGAGTTTAAGTCCGGGGAGGAGGAGAGGCGGGCGGAGGAGGGGATGATGGCCGATGGACGCATCTGGCCGACGGACGCGTCAATGCCCATCGACTGGGACCGGCTGGTCCAGTCCCAAGAAACCTTCCTCGCATCGCGTCAAGCCAACCTTCCCGGACCCTCTCGGCCATCGAATCTCTCCTCTTCTATTCCTCTTCCATCCCAAGCTCCTGCCGCCTTGCACATGGCCACCCAGGACATCCACTTCGTCACAAGACGCGGACTCGGCCTCCACCCCCAACAAGAATCCTCCTTCTACGTCGCCAAACTACCTTCCTCCAAGAAATCTAAATTTCCCTCTTGATTCAGTTTCCCCCTCTCAACTGTCCTTATCATTTTGGATTTTCTCTTTTTTTTTTTTTTTAAAAAAAAAAAAACTTATTGCCCTTGCTCCAGTCTGTATTTACCAACCATGGTGCACACCACCAATCATTGAAGCATATCTGCCAGCCTCCTCTACATCTCCTATTCCTGAGAGTGGCTCATATCATTCTGTTGGCCGATCTACCATGCAACTAGAGTGTTTCTTCTTTGTGTACAGCATGAGGCTTGGGTATTTTTATGCCAATGTCATATGATCATGTCTGCTTGCTTGCGCAAGATTATCTGGTTGACCATGAGCAATCTCTCTGCCAGATAACCTATCTTGGTTGATTGCATCCTAGTTAATCTGGGATGAGAAGGCCCTAATTGATATTGGTTGAGGTCAACTGATTGGATATTGTAACTCCAAGGTACCTCATTACCCAGTTCTAGATATTGTATTTGCAAGAAAGCTTGCACTCCCTCAAGCTTTTCTTCTTCTTTTTGCACCTCAGTTAATCACTTATGGCTCTTTTTTTGTCTTGTTATGCATGATATATAACCCAAGGGTATGATCAGCCCCAAAGCCATACTCATCCAGCAGGTGGGTTGGAAGTGATGCTATTCCCAATCCAAGCTCATTATATCTGGAGCTGGGAGCTCAACTCAGCCCAAGTAGCCCTAGGAACATTTTTTTTGAACAGCAATATTAATGTTTCCAAAAGGAAATATTAGTTTGTTTTTTAGTGAAATATGTGTGAGAAGCTTGCGGTGTAGAGATGGTCATCTTCCTACAGTTTGATGAGAAAAGGGAAAAGAGGAGGATAAAAAAGGAAAGGCAATGAGGAAAAGGGGAGATAATGATAAAAGGGAAAGATTGTGTTGAGGGGACACAAAAGTCTTCTAGATTCCAGTTGTTTTCCGCTTTGTTTGTTTGATGAGCTTCATTAACTTCAATTATTTTGGCAGTGCACAGCTGAAGGACCTTCTCTCACAAGTCATAATCATACAGTGTATCAATGAAGAAACTTTCCCTTTAATTGATAATGTTGTTTTTTACTTGCTACAGATAACCACTTAAAAATTTTCTAGATGTGCCAATGCATGAGGAATGAGTCATAGGCCTTCAACTGGGCACACCCTGAGTCATATTGACTGGGCGCCTTCTTTTTTCTAGTTTTGTGTGGGCCCAATAATGGGTTGCCTTAAAGTATAAGAATCTTTATTTGGGCCATCAACTCAAGGTGCATGTTGAGATCCACTTACATACATTAGTCTCCATTGTGTTCATCATCATGGAGAATAGTCCCTTGACTCCAGAAGTATGTGGGAAAATCTGAAGACTACCAATTTTGAGCTGCTGAAAAGGTTCCCAATTGGGTGTGTGAGGCACTGTAAGCCATTAGGGTAGAGGCTTGTTGACTGATTTGAATTTAAAAAGGAATACCATGTTTTAATGGCAGATTATGAAGTCTTGAAGCAGGGAAGCCTTGTCTCATCTTCAGAAATAGGTGTGGGGAAGGAAAAAAGCAACAAAATATATTTCTTCATCAACAATTTCAATACAATTCCTCTTGAAGGTCTATAATCTTGAGTAAAATCCAACTTCTGTGATGGCTTTGTAGGCATCAAGAAGTTTTCTCCAGATATCAGCAAGAGTAGCCTTGGACCTTTCAAGTTTGTGGATTGCATCAAGTGCTGGTTCCAGCAGAGAAAACAGTGTTTGATTGGCTTAGAAGTGGTCACCATTGTCAATGACAGAAATGTCAATAATTTTCTAATCAATTTCCACTGCTTTAATTTGAAAAAGTTCTGCCAGGAGTGATTTGAAAAAAGAATGAAAAAAAATCTAGGAGATTGAAATCCTCTGCACATAAAATTCACCAAAGGACTCATCACAGAGTTAGTGTGAATTTACAGCTGCACACAATTTGAGATTATTGAAAATTTGAGAAAATAATTATGTGGTAACTTTTCAGTGAAAAATACCCTTGTTGTACAAAGACCAAGAAGGAAGAACACAGCTCCATTAGTGATGGAAATAGAGAAAAAGTAATGCCATGGAAGACTGGATTTCTTCTCATCCAGGAATCAAGTGGAGGATGTTTCAGGGCTATGAGACTTGTTGGTTATGGTAATCAAAATTTTGCCATAAAATCATACAAAGAGTACAATTTTTTCATGAGGGAATTTCAACAAATTTTGATGAGCTATATGTGAACAGGAAACATTTTTGTGGATAGGGAAGTATATCTCAACTGGGAGAAGAATTCAGGACATGCCAGGTGACTACATGTCTCAAGCAGGGATTGAAAAGAGGATTTAAAAAGACTGGGAAATTTTGTGTCTCAACCAGGGATAGAATTAACTGCACAAAAAACTCAATCAACTGCCTGTAGTTGAAATTCAAGTTGCTTTTGTGCACAAAGGCAACTTGCATTTCAACTGCGGGCTGTTGATTGAGTTTTTCATGCAGTGGAAAAAAGGTTAGGGCCAGTTATTAGGGTAAGTATTTGTGCTGTCACATGTCTCAAGTAGAACTTTACCAAGAGAAATTTCTCTGCATAAAATTTCTCCCCTTTTGAATATAAGAGAATTTCTTCTCCCCCATCAAGTCCAATTTTTCCACTACCAGTTAGTAGTATTAGTTAGTGTTTGTTAGTTTTTTGGTGGTTAGTCTGAGTAGAGTGTTATGAGTTTGATAAGTAGGTTCAAGTAGAAAATTTTACTTTATAGTTTAATCAGTATTATTAGAGAAAAAACATGAAGAATTAGTCAAAATTTGAGATAGTAGTAGTAGTAGTAGGCTTTATACTCAAGATTGAATTTCACATATTAAATCCCACTGGATTGTTTATCCATCATTAGAAGTTGTGTTAACTCTGAAAGAAGATTGATTAAGTTAATCTAGGTTTGATACAGGCTCCTATAAATATTAACTCCATCTTGACATCAGCCCTGTCTATTTCAGTATTTATTCAAGATTCCTTATATTTGTGTAGCACTATTAGAGGGGCAGGTCTGTCAAATAACCTTTAAGCTGTAATAGATTTCAAATATTTAGCAATTGATTTAACCCTCAGAGGATCTTCACCAAATAATTTTATTTGTCCCACAGGAGTCCCACACTGAGGTTCAGGTGATTGGTTTTTCATATGACCTAACTCGGCCCTGGGGTTTTCAATAGGGAGAGAAGGAACCCCAAAGACAGAGTTAAGGGTCAAGAGAACTATGTCCTATGTAAGCTTAGATCAATATACAGAGTGTTCTTTGAGTCTTTTAAATATTAATTTTTGTTGTTAAACCCTGATATAAGGGAGATTTTTGATAGTTACTATTGAATACTTTTTGTTGAATTTTCAACTCATTCCTTCTTTACCTGTCTTTTATTTCTTAATCATTTAAAATTATAACTATATAAAATTAGTCTGTGTGTTTTCTTTTGTTATCTCAGTCCTGAGTCTAATTGAACCTGATACATGAATCAACTTAAACCACTTATCTCTAACAAATAGTTTCTTTTTATCTTGATTTCTCGGCTGATTATTAAGAATTAACACCCCTTAATATTTGTGACATATACTGTTTTTCTTATCTAGCTTCTTTAGTCTAACCTCCTTATATCATTGGCTTATCTAGTCTGTCTAGTCTGAACTCAGAATTTTCTCTCAGTTTTTTTTATTCAATATTCTTTATTCATTTTCTCTCCTACAATTTGACCACTTGTGCCTAGTCTATAAGATCTTATCCTAGTACTTGGAATCAAATCATTAGTTCTCCCTCATTCTCTTGCTGTCCCATCTCTTGAGCCATTCACCCTTAAAGCCCCCAGTCTCTTCTCATTTCTTGCTCTGTGCTCACCTCCACTTTGACCCTCATCTCAAAATTTCAACACTTTTCATATACAAATTCATAAGAGAGAAGGTGAATTTGACTAGTGAGAAGAAACACTTGAGGTCTTTTATAGGCCTTGGTATTTCTCTTTATTGTGGTTAATTTAGGTGATATGGTGTGGTGGTCTAATTAGGTTTCAAGTATAAAATGTGATAAAGGGTCAAGTTTCTGCCCCATATCCCATAGTTTTAGACATATTTTATCATATTCTTTCCTTATAAATGCTCTAAGCCCCAGTTTTACTCAGTGGAACCCCTTTGACTAGTATTATCCAGTGGAATTTATTCAGAATATAATTATATTATAGTACATAGTTTGGTTAGATTAACACAAATTCTAAATACATAATACATAGTCTCAATACATAGTAGATAGTAGTTTTACAAGTATATAATTAGTCTTGGCCAATCAGCTTTCAGGATTTGCTCATCAAGTTCTGACCAATGACAACTCACAGTTCTCAGTCATTAAGTCCTGACCAATAACAACCCATGCTTCAGCTCACAGTCTTTCAGGCATCAAGTTCTGACAAATCACAAGTCATGGTTCAGATCACATATTTCAGTTATCATTTTCTGGCCAATCAGAGTGCAGGATTCAGCTCTGACCAAGCAGAATACATGGTTCAGCCTTCATATCTGGACCAATCAGAAGCCATGGTTCTAACTCCCACCATCAGAAATGCCTCATTTGAAGTTTAAACCAGCAAAAATGCCTCATATTTTACTATAAAAGGAGGGCCTCTCTCCCCACCAACTTCCCATCATCCAGCCACCCCATCGCACTCACAGGCAGGAGATCCGACTTCCAAAACACTCATCACACCATCACAAATCCACCCTTATATTAATTTATTAGTCAGTAGTAGACAAAGAACAACTTTACCCTTATCCAAAGTGGTGTGTTCTCAATCAGGCCTTCCATCAAAGCCTTTCATACCTTTATAACAGGTATCCTTCTTGAATAAAGGTTAAGGAAGAGGATATAAAACCTGAATAGTCCAACTTCATATTAGTATTGGTTTCCCTTAGCTATACATTAAACATAAAACCCCATAAAAACAACTCACTTCTCTATTTCACTCTTCCTTATCATCATATAACTAAAAAATTCAACTCCAAAAAGATTTCCACTTCCATCAGTTTCAACTAGTATGAATATCTATTATCCTAACTCATCCACTCACATATTTCTTTATCCACTATAAGAGTCTGCTGTATCATCCTTATAAAAGAGAAGTTGATCTATGTCTGATTAGAGACTGCTACACATAGTTTTCTCTAACATTGGTTTGCCACAATTAAAAACAGTTAAATGCATCAAGTTCCAGTGCCGGGTCGCGTCCCAAAGCATGAAACATATGACACAATGGTCTTCAATACTTGGGCCGGCGGCAATGTCACGATTTCCATTCACCTGCTCCCCCTCTTATAGCCTTGCCCACCCGGTCGCCAATGAAAAGTCTGCGCGCCATCTCTTTCCGTCCACCTCCTCTCATACCCACTCATTACGGTATGGTGACTTTTCGACGCACGAAGCCACTATTCTCACATTCCCTATTCGGGAACCGAGCCGACATGCATTTATTTTCTGGAACACTCCCAAATTACCTAACTGGGTCTTCAACATTGGCAGCCCTGTACACAACTCCTCCGGTTAACTAGCAGAAGGATCGCCTATTCCACTATTTTAGATTGCTTCCCGGCTGTGGTTCTCAGGAACTCTCTGCAGAGATAAACACAATGAACCACAGAAGACTTCTGCCCGGTCACCTCAAACCAGGAACCCAACAAACCCATCACAAGTCTATACCAGGCAAAAACATGTTGCACTGCCAACAGGATTTGTTAGTCATAATTCATCAACAATTTCGATATTGTAGCTCACGCAAATGAAAACAGAATTCTCCCTTATCTTGGTGACTGTTCCAGAAAACCAAGCCGTGGTGCCGGGCCTGATCCTGCCTCCATGCACTTGAGTCCAGAACATTCCAATATCCAGGACCAGCTCTCGATTCTGCAATCAGGTTCATTGTCAATCATCCCCCATCAAGGCGATTGATCGCGTGAAGAAACTCGCCTGTTCGACCCCAATCTCGTGAGCTTCAATTCTTGGATAGACGCTTGTCACAACAATCTCGCAAGACACAACTGGGCGGACATTGTTCCACAAATCTGGAGGTGGAGTTGTGTAATAGGCAGAAGTCAACAAGTCAATGGTCAAGGTAAGGCCACTTAGCCCCATGTCGACTCGGCCGTGGTAACATATCCAGGAAGACGTAGATCTCGGAATTGAATCAGAGGTGAAGTGAACTTCGAATATCGGCTGAAAACCACGCCTAGCCCTTTCACCTCCGCGACCTGACGCAGTCGCATGGGACACTATCGCGGTGATGGTGCCGGTCCCTGTAAAGTTGTGATTGAGCAATGTGAGGTAGCCTGTGCCCACTATGTCGAGCATTGAGAGTTATGTAAGAGATAAATGGAAAGCTGTCTCTGATGTTACTGTATTATGGATGGGCATAGCAAAACGGTGTCTTTAAAGGTTCTCTATTGCGGTATCATCTGAACATACTTGTGCGATAGGGTGCTATGACCGGATTTGACAACTGTGCTGGGGCAATACTGTTCCTCCATCAGGCAAGTATTTCTTTGCCGGGGAAGGTCGAGTTTAACATCGAGTGGAGTAATGTTCGGAAAAGGGGACAAGGTTCATCGATGTTGACTACCGAAAGGCTGGTCCGGGGACCAGCTCCGGAACCTGTGCGAGGCAAGTTTCCCTTTCCATACGTCTTTTGCCAAATCTGGGCTCATGGCGCTTGCTGATCCGGATCTAAATTAGCCACATGTCGTCTCACTGCTGCCTCTATAGTCCGCTGAAGATGGATAACCTTCAATCTGAAGTAAGGAATTCTTCAGTACCACCATGAATTTGTTCGGATTTGTTTTGGGCAACATATTTTTGCCACTTGCGAACTTATTTCTGGGTTGGCCAATCATTATGCTCTGCCCGGGACAGGAAACTTGTCAAAGCAACCATCTCGCTGCGCCTTAGCAATTCGAGTCGTAGAGTTCTGCGCCTACAAATACGACTGCAACACGTGCGTTGGTGAATATCCCGGGACGCTTCACTCTTATCCCACTTACTTTTTGGTACTTCCTTCTCTCAACAATCATCATATCATGGCCCCGGCTCCGTCTTCTCTTCGAAGACAATCCCATCCTTTTTTCAGCAATGGTCCATTCGACATCACTGCTGCAGTAAGTGAGCAATATTTGCCGCCGGTCAGAGTTTTGATTAACGTTTGCTTCAGCTTGCGCCAATTCTAGGAAGCAATTCGAACTACGGGCAGTTCCCGTATCTGTCATCTATATTTTGTGAAGTAGAGGGAAGCGCAAATGAAGTCGCAGTGAAAGTGAACCTGACGGGATATAATTCTGCAGCGACGGCGCTTCTTCAAGATAAGGTCTACTTTCTCGGGGGCAGAATTATCGCGCTCAACATTAGGACTCCCCCGGTGTTTTATTACGAACAACTAACCAGTTTCCTCATTGCGGACTCGGAGGGTTACTCACATTCGTTGGCTAACAAGACGTCATGCTGGGGCTTTGGAATCGTCATTTCGAAGGAGGAGCGAGAAGCAATTGGTACAGCAGGCAATTCATACAAAAATCTGATCGTTAAGATTAGGCACACGGACTACGACAACAGCGTGTGTAGTCATACTTCTCCGTTCCTTTGGCATTTTACTAACGGACACTGCAGTCCCGGGATTCTGTGACATTCCACGTAGATTATATCATCCCGGGCAATCGGAACTTAGGCAAGGCGTTTGGGCTGTTCCAGGCTGGAAGAGAGGTTTTGATTGCTGGCATGATAACTGGATACGACGAAAAGACTTTTACATTTTGGGTCACGGTCAGTGTGTTTTGCTGACAGTCGGACGCCACGTCCCAACAAATTGACATATCGATGGCTTGTTTCAACAAATTTCTAACCAGGCTACATCGGTATCGGTTGCCTCTGGCAACGAGAGTACAAGCTTGCACGCCGGAAAAAAAGGGTCTGGCACAGTCCGCGCTTCTAGGCGGGCAGTCCAGTGAGTATTATCAGTCTACATATGTCTGTACTTTATTGGGTAGCTGAGGGTTTGCTCCAGGATCGATTTCGATGAACCAACCACCTCAGCGACGTCTGTTCTAGACGAACCAATCAAGAGCTTGCCCCCGGACCAAGCAGATCAATCGAACAAAAGGGGTGCATCCGCCTCAAGCAGTTTGTCACAGCCCCTGGTAGGAAAAGTCGTTCTAAAGAAGAGGGCCAGGACTGCAGCGAGCTCAGCCACCAATGCTGAGCCCGAAGAGGATTGATCACTACCTGAAACTACCGTAGCGATTTGAGTGGTAACGCTGGTCTTAGGTAGAGTTAGCAATGGGGGCAGGCGTATTGATAGAAACCTGTCCTGTGTTTTGAAATGGGTGGCGGGTCCTGCACCGGCCATGAAGGACTGTCCCAAGAGGTGCAGCATATTATTCGGTTCTTCTTGCTTTTGAACTTTTTTGTATTCTTTTTTCTAGATGGTTGTATTTCGAAAAGTCAAATTCTCTATTAATGTCATATGTGTCACAAGTTTAACCGAAATAAGATTCGTGGGGGGGGGGTGCAATAGTTCCTTTTCCGGATCTGCCTCCATTGGTTAATTGTTCAGGCAGGCTTCAGGGGAGGCATTGAGTTGAACAAAAGAGTACTTATCATAGTACAGGTCAGCTCGGGTTCCTGCAACAATATAAGGAGGGTGCCAGTTTTTCCATTCTGCTCCCGTGATTAAATATTTTCCAAGCATGCCCCGATTACCTGGCCTGATAATATCAAATTCCATCAAAAACACTGAAACCGAGATCACTGCTGTCGCGGGTGCTCTTCTCGATTCATCCATTGGTCAACAAGAGGATGTTTGTGCCTCATGCGGCACACGACATTGGCGAGGCGAACGGAATAAGGCCGACAGGCTGAAAGGGAAAACTTCATTCGCTTCCTGTTGTAGAATGGGATCAGCCTTAATCCCAGTAGCTTATGCGGTCAATTATCCAACCGAACTACGGTGTTTGCTAGAATCAAATAATGAAGGTAAGCTCAGTGGCATAAAAGTGCGGTAGACAATGCCTGATCTGTCCATTTGCAGATTCAAAGCATTTCTGACGATATATTCGGTCTTACAACAATGCGCTATCATTTGCTTCCCTGGGTGCTAATATTGATAAATCAACACAAGGGCAAAAAGGGATCTTCACTTTTCGTGTATCAGGTTCATTATTTCACAATTTGCCTTCTTTGATGCCGAAAGGTATGAAGGATGCCCGGTTTTCCCAAGTCTACGTCGTTGGCGGAAACGACGAATCAGAAGCGAAATCCCGGGTCGAGAAGTCGAGATCGCCCCTGTCGCCTCAAATCATGCTCAGGTTGCAGAATCTATTGACTGATTCAAATAGCTATGCGAAATTTTATAGATCCATTTCAGGGTCAACGTCACGAGACTGCTCCCGGAAACTTGTACTAAAACAGGTCGTGTTCCCTGGGCACAATCCAAAAGTGTACAACCGGCCAACTGTCGAGGAAATTGCCATGGTTTTGGACAGCCCGGACGCAGATATGATTGGTCCCAGGGATGTCGTTCTGCAACGAAGAGATGGTCAGATTGAACATATAACAGACGAGCACTCTGGTTACTTGGCTTTGAGATTTCCTTTGCTATTTCCTTATGGCGAAGTTGGCTGGTTGCCCGACTGTCCGAGTACCTCTAAGCGGAGTAAGTGTCCGACACTTCCTTCCAATCACAGTGCCTCTAATGTATAAATGTAGAACAATGTATAACCCAGGTTGAATGGTACGCTGGAATCCTCTTCGAGAAGGAAGATAAATTCTCGCCCTTCCACTACGCAGGGCCTTTACTCCAGGAATTAGTGGTAGATCTGTTCTTGTGCGTGGACAGGACACGACTCACTTACTTCAGGAAGAATCAAAAGCACATTAAGGCAGAATTGTACCAGGGAGTTACTGAATCAATCAGGGACGACACTGATGTGACAGGCCGTAGGATCATTCTTCCATCTTCTTACATTGGCTCGCCAAGGCACATGATTCAATTATACCAGGATTCAATGGCACTGGTAGCCCGCTACGGAAAACCATCTCTATTCATCACAATGACCGCAAACCCATTGTGGCAAGAAATAGTTTCGAACCTGAAGCCTGGTCAACATTCTGCGGACCGACCCGATTTAGGTGTCAGGGTTTTTTACATGAAAATGAAGTCAATGCTCGACGACGTAATAAAAAAGGAAGTGCTTGGCAAGGTTTCAGCTTTTGTGTATACGGTAGAATTTCAAAAGCGTGGCCTACCACATTGCCATCTTATGGTGATGTTCGAACCAGGATATGTTCCGGTGACAGCAGAAAAGATAGACTGCCTCATATCAGCCGAAATACCTGACGCGGAGACAGAACCTCGTTTGCATGCCATTTTCACAAGGCACATGATTCACGGGCCTTGCACCAGTGCCACAGGTTGCTGGAAGGACGGGCATTGCAGCAAGAAATTTCCAAAGCCTTTCCAACAGGAAACCGTAGTCTTAGAAGATTCTTACCCATTGTATAGGTGCCGCGACGACGGGAGGTTCTGTCTGAAACGGTGTCAACGGCTAACAAACCAGCATGTTGTTCCTTATAATAAATACTTGTCCTTGAAGTTTGACTGCCACATTAATGTGGAGGTCCCGTATGGGATTAATGCGACTAAGTACTTGTTAAAGTACATTACAAAGGGACACGACAAGGCCGCACTGAAGATCGAAGAGAACAACGAAATCCTAAGATTCATAAATGGACGATATATAGGCCCTTGCAAAGGTTAGCTCTTGCTCTTCTTATCTAATTTCAGGTTGGGGCTAATTCCTGCCACAGCGGTCCATCGACTACTACAATTCCCAATGTCCGAGCGTAGTCCAGCAATAACCAGGCTGGCTCTTCATCTAGAGAACGAGCAATTAGTGTATTACAGGGATGAGGTTGGAGCTAAACAACAGGTCATGTCCGGAAAAGCGGAAATGACCACCCTATTGCAGTACTTTAAGCTCAATCACCAAAACGCGATGGGGTTTTCCAAGAGCGCGCGTGACTTATATTATTGGCAAATACCTGAACAATTCTACTGGACTCGAGACAAGCAGTGGCTCCCGAGACTTCGCCCAACCCGAGCCGTAGGTCGTCTGTACTATGCTAGCCCAACAGAGGGCGAGAGATATTACCTCCGTTTATTACTCATGCACACAAAGGGGGCGACCAGCTTCATCGACCTGTGGACGGTTCAGGGGACTGTCCACAGTTCATTCCGCCAAGCTGCTCATGCAAGACGACTGCTGTGGAGTGACGAGCATTACAATGCTGCGATAAAGGAAGCATCCTTGTGGATGTCCGGGTCAAGGCTGAGGCATATGTTCGTCCTCATCTTGGTTCACAGTCCACCAAGTGATCCTGCCGGCCTCCTGAACGGCAACTTGACCGCACTTGGAGATGATTCGTGACACCTATTGAAGAAGACAGGTTTCAGCAATGATGCAACCAATGAAGAGGTGGACATAGCGACTCAAATTTTGATTCAGAATCAACTACAGAGTTTTGGTTACAAACCTGCCGATTTAGGCCTGCCCGTCATTTCAGACCCACATGCTGATCACATCGCAGCCCTGTTTTGTGAATCCGGCTGTCCAACAATAGGCCGAGAGAATGATTTCGAAGACCATGTGGCAGGATTAAATCTAGACCAGGGCACTATTCTTAAATTTGTGGAATCGCAGCACAGGATGAGGTCGAATTATAGATTGTTCGTGGATGGCCCGGCGGGATGCGGGAAGACCTACCTGCTAAACGCGTTGATAAAGTTTTTCAGGAAGCAAAACACCAGATCGATCGTTGTTGCTTCTTCGGGCGTGGCCGCACTTTTGTTGGAAGGTGGATCCACAGCTCACTCAAGACTGAAAATACCACTCCAGACGAGTTCAGATACCATTTGTTCGTGGTCAGCAAAATCCGCTCTCGGGAAGGAACTGCTAGAAGCCGAAGTAATGATTTGGGATGAGATCAGCATGGTGCACCAGGAGACGCTGGACACAGTCGACCGGTCACTGCGAGATTTACGCGATGCAGATATACCTTTTGGCGGGCTCAATATCATCTTCGGAGGCGATTTTAGACAGACACTCCCTGTTGTTATGGGCGGTAGTCTTGTGGAACAAGGTCTTGCGTCTGTTCTTATGTCTAGGAATTGGCGAGGAACAAAAGTGCTTCGCCTGACTAAGAACATGAGAATGCGGGCTGTGACAGATAATTCTTTGAAGTCCGGTGCCGCAGAATCGGCGCAGTGGTTGCTCAGCATTGGAGAAGGTTCAAAGGATGGATCCTTCTGTTTGGAGGTAAAGTTGCGGTATTGCCAGGTATTTGAGGATAGCAATGAAGACTGGGTCATGTTGGCCTTGATTGCGCACGTTTACAAACAACTCGATGATCAATTCAGTTTGCTCAGCGCCAGGAGACTAGCTTGGTTCTTTCGTGGAAGAAGCATTTTGGTGCCTTGGAACAAATACGTCGACCATATCAATGACCACTGCTTAGCTCTTGTGCCGGGTAGAATGCTGGTCTCAGAGTCGATGGATCAGTGCATTGAGGACGATGAACACGCCTTGCCGCCTGAGGTTTTGGGACGTATCCATCTTCCAGGTTTCCCCGCACCAAAGTTGTCTCTCAAAGAAGGCATGCCTGTGGTCTGCCTACGGAACTTCAACCTGCGATCTGGACTTTCGAATGGCACCCGCCTTTTGGTCACGGGCATACAACCAAATGTACTCAAGTGCCTGGTCATGACGGGACCTAGGATGGAAGAGGAGATCATGCTACCGAAGATCTCTTTAATTCATGAACCTGATTTGAAACTATCAACTCGGTTCTTGCGATATCAATTTCCGGTGGCGCCCGCTTTTGCAGTGACAATAAACAAATCCCAGGGCCAGTCACTGGAGACAGCGGGGGTGTTTTTGCCTCGACCGGTCTTTGCTCACGGGCAGTTGTACGTCGCTTTATCAAGGGTCTCGAACATGAGCCAGTTGATGGTTGGCCTGGTAAACGGAGGTGGGGGTAGGCGGACACATAATATCGTCAATCTGGAAGTTCTAGAGCGCCTTAAATCTTGATCTCATGATTGTATTTACTGCCAGTATATAAGTATTGCTCTAAAAGATCGGGGCTCCTCTGATCCTGTGCCTGACCATTTCAATTGTCTATCCCTAGTAAATAAATAAATTTGTTGCGTTAACTCTTGTGTAGTACATAGAGGGGTCTTTCAAACCACCCGTAGCAGTTGTTATACTTCATATATATCTGGAATATCATTTCTGTTATTTCCCCCTTGCAAGACTGCCACCCATCCCAAAATGAGTTCTCACAACATTGGATATGATCATAAAAATCTCAGCTCCCCAGAATTACCTGATGCAGCCCTGTGCCACCCGTGTGGACCCCTGATACCCCAGGATTATGTGGATGTGAGGCAAGGGTGACTCTCAATTTCTTCAACCTTGGGCCACAGCCTCAGATCTTCTTGCACCAAACTGAACCAGAAATCAGGACTCTGTAAATCCTTCTTTTCTCCTAATCATTCCAGAATTCCCTGCTCCTTACCACTTCAAGGTATGAAGTCATTGAGCTTGTTAATTAACATGTTTCTTTTCTGCTTCCAATCACAAATTTTGAAATATCCATTATTTTAATTTTCTATATAGTCCAGGGAAGAAGTAATTGAAGGAGCCTTTCCACATCCTTCCACTCACCTTGTTCTCTGCTTTCCCAATGAGAATTTTATTTTTAATTCCTTGTTATTCTTTTCTTTATAGTTTCAATTACCCTTCCACCCATCTAATGCTCTGCTGTCCCATTCTATTGCAAAAGTAGACTTGGAAACCAGATTAGCAGCCGTTATCTTGAACTCAAACTCTATAGCTGTCTTGTATTATTTTTCTGAATTCTCTCTTCATTGATTTTGAATATTATTCTTTCTTTTCTTATCAATTGTCTAAACCACATGTTGAACAGCTTATACTTAGCCTATATAATTATCCCATATAAAGGAAATTTAACCATTTCTCCCTCTTCCTCTGTGCCATCCTCTGAGCCTTTCACATGTAATAATTTCACTTTTAATTTCCTCAAAAACACCCTCACTTCTCACCTTCCTTTGAAGATTTTTTTTTTGCCATAACTTCATGTTTTAACAAGGGGATTTTTGTTTAGCTCATTTTTTCTCCAACAAAAATCCAGAAATGTTTTTGACAAATTCTCAATCTATGGGACCTGTAGATGTTCTAGCCTATTTGCTTCTGTCATGGATTAACATATAAATTGGTTTAAGATCAAGTGGGGAGTATCCAGACACTGTCCTCCCCAATTTCAAGAGAAATTGTGAACAATAAAATCATATGAACCAGAATCACAAAGACTCTAAAAATCAGAGAAAATTTAACATATCCCTGTTCAACTTGAATTTACACATGGTTTAATGGAGGACTTACTGTCGGTCTGGATTGCTTAATTTGATAGGCTAAATCTAAATTATAAACTTTCTCGGTGGTGGGAACATGACTGTCATCAAGGTTAGCACCAAGCAAAGTTCTTTCTTTAGAAATAGAAACTGCAGATTAGGGAATCTGGGCAATGGGAAGTCCTCCAATCATTCAATTCAGAACTTATGTTTCTTTTTCAGTGGCTGATTTGACTTTTACCATTATTATTCATTGATATTTTTGAGGGGGTTGATATAGCCTTTCTCATGATAAATTGCTTTATCCCTTTCATATTTCTGTGACCACCTGACCATCAATGATTCATATATCATTTCACATAAGGCTCAACTACTTGAAGTAATTCCAAGTAAACCAACATGTTGCATATCTATATTTTTCCCCCAATCAAACTACTAGTCATTTTGGAGAGAGATAGGATGTTCTTGCCACTGAGGGAACAACAGCCTATCCAGGAGGACCCGGCCTCCTCCCTGTAAACAAACTGGTGCAACATTATGTGCCATTTTGTGGTTCACCAGAAGTTGTCTCCTAGAAAGATGAAATATTTAGGCCGGGGCACTTGCAGAGGCGCTGCTCCTTCTGCAGGTCTTGTTGAGGATATAATCCCTGTAGAAGGGAATATATCATCATTAATTAGTATCACAAATGATTACAGATCAAAAGATGTTAATCATGTGAAAGAGCTCGAAGAGCTGATTCCAGTGATACCATATACAGCTTATAATGATAATTATAAGTGTATTAAAGATAAAGAAATAATTCATGTTGAAGAACATGATAATGAAGAAGAAAACCAAGAATCAGTTCTAAAGCTTAACAGAAAGCTGATTGATAATATGCATTTAAGAATGCACCATAAAATGTTTAAGGAAAGAAAAATAAAGTTAAAGTACTTGGAAATGTTCCATTTCCAGTCAAAGAAGATATATTCCTTAAAGCAGAACAAATTACAGTCAAAGATGAAAAAGGAAAAAGAACATAAAAGGGGAAAAGGAAATGGACTTTTCAAGTTCATTGC
>SMGU01001577.1:0-18405 GCA_004348175.1 Puccinia novopanici
CATCCACATTGGTTGCTAAATTTTGAGGCTACATAGTTCCTTCCCCCGGCTTCAAAGAATTGGTGTTTCCAGCCAAGGGGAAAAAGAAAAGAAGGATGCGAGTCATGGTGACATCACGACAGGCTTGGATCAGGCCGTCGGTCTGGAGACAGACCCGGCATCCAAGTTCACAACGGATTGGGAGGTCGTAAGAGGGTTTAATCCCGCAGGGAAGGTTATAAGATGAAATACAAACAGGGTCAGTACTCACTAGTTAGGAAGTCGGCATGGCGCCGAAACTGTCCGTCGTGGCGCAGGGATTCAAGGTATCAGATTGTGACATGGACCGGTAGAGCTTCTCATAAATAGTCTTGGGTCTCGACGCACTTTGTCTCCAGCACCCAGCTTGAAATCGCCACAACAGCACCACTATCGTTAATTAGTCTTTCCTCTACTTTTGCGGCACCTCTTACCAATGGCTATCCGAAAAAAAAGCAGTGGTTAGTCGTTAACTCCTCTTCCGGAGACTTGCCAAGCTGATTGACATGGTACCAAAGCCAAAGGTGCCGCCTTCGTATTCCCAAGCCCGTTTTCGATTCACAACGTAGCCCCAAATTAGGAGGCCAAAGGTATAGAGCAGGGAGAGTGTGGAAGTGGCAGTATTACGTATTGCATCACCTAGGTCTTGATAGTCGGGATTAGAGAGGAAATGGGTAAAGAAGAGGACTGAGGCAAAGACACAAAGTGGTCCAAGGAAGCCTACGATGAGTCTTTGCTCTAGAGAGGATGGGAAGAGAAGGGTCAAGAATTGAATGTGAGTAGCCTGTGGGGAAGTGAAAAAGCAAAATAGAGTAAATCAAGAATGGAGGGAGGGGAAGGAGGTAAATCGGATGAGTAGATTTGTGAGAGTAGGATGCGTGGTCGAGCGAGGAACGGCACGACAGTATCTGCCGCTACCTCCCATCCATCAAGGTGTCAGCTCATCGCCAAGTGGGGGCAACTCAGAGGCGGCCAGCAGAGCCTCTAAATCCGACCTACTAGCTGAAATCACCCGGGTGTAGAGGCTCTCTACTCGCGGCTTGTGAGGTGCCCCCACCTGGCAAAGAGCTGCTGGCGCCTTGATGGGAGGCAGCGGCAGGTACTATCGTGCCGTTTCTCGCTCGGCCACGCATCCTACTGCTGGCTCTTGAGCGGGTATTTCGTGCGGGGCCCTCTTGGAAAGGATCAACTGGTGTCTCGGCCACAAACCTTAGCTGGGGGTCAGGTGTCTCCGACTATCATCAACTGCTTGGGCGGTTACATGCACTCCGTGCCATGGGACGTTGCCGCCGAAGCGATGCTCGATAAGATTTGGGTCTCCTTCATATTCGCACCGTAGGTCTTGTGCACCGTCTGTGACAAGTGCCTTGCCTTGTAACCACGTCATAGGACTGTTGAAATATGTGACTCTTCCTTTGATTGGGCATAGAAAGTGTTGTGAGTCGATCTCTCGACGAGTCCGTCCGGTGAAGACACTGCAGTGTGTCTTCGACGATCTCTAAAACGACCATGTCAATCAGCTTGGCAAGTCTCCGGAAGAGGAGTTAACGACTAACCACTGCTTTTTTTTCGGATAGCCATTGGTAAGAGGTGCCGCAAAGCCAGAGGAAAGACCAACTAACGATAGTGGAGCAATTTCAAGCTGGGTGCTGGGGACAGAAGCCGTCACGACCCTGCAAGACTATTAATGAAAAGCTCCACCGGCCCATCTCCGACCTCATCTATTACTCACCCTATTATCTTCCTGAAGCAGCTTAAAACGACAACCACACAGGCTGAGCTTGCTCAAGCCGCTTGACATGCACCATTTTCTGTTGAGGTGGTCTTTGAGTTTTCTTTTCTTTTTTTTTTTTGCAAAATTTTTGCTTCTTCAAGTGACTTTTTTATTCAATACGCCGCCGTTGTCGCCGAGCAAGCTGTTAAGGCTTTGTTGGCAGCCGGCAAGTTAGCGCAGATGACCGTGCCCACTGATGCGTAGGAACATAAGAGACTCCGTAAAAGGTGGGCTGCTTGTTTGATGCCGAAGCATCAACAAAAGCACCCAAGAAACCTCGAGAAAGTGGCCGCCAATTCACCATGTAAAAAAAAAAGAAAACTACGCTAATTTCACTGAGACTTCCCCCCTAAGCCCCCCAAAATGCTTCACAATGTTCCCCGGACACTCAGAAATCTGTGACGGTGCAATGGGTTGCGCCACGGTACAACAAGCAGAATATTATTTTATGCTACATCCATACATATGTATCCATCCACCAAAATGGTAAGGCTTCTGGTGCCGACATCCCCACATTCCCACGAGAAGAAGAAAAGGAATAGCAGAAAGATAAAACGTCTCTCTCTCTGATGAAAAAAGCTGTACTTGGTTTTTGAAGAATCGCATGTGAAGGCTACTCCTGGCGAGTAAAGCCACCGAAAGCGAGACATGACAACCAACCAAAATAAAACCACCATGTTGACTTGGGGGTCCGCGACTGGACCACGAATCCGAAGCTGAGACCACAGGGGGATCAAGAGAGCCCGAGATCCTTCGCCAACCTATAACCCCAGACGTCATGTGTGTACACCAGCGTCACAAAAGAAAGGCAAAAGATAGGTGTCAGAGGTTTCAACCAAGCCTCAAGCCGACATTCAGCAACACAATCATCACGAAGGAAACTCAACAAGGCACGGCAGATGGGATGGTAAAACTGCGCGTTCTTCTCAAACGTTTTCTTGGCTAGGTCCGGCTCCACCTTGAACAATGCTCGGTACACTGGTCTGTTACATAAACCCCAAACAACCCCCACCAAAAAAGAAAAGTGATTAATCTAAAAATCCCACTTCCCTGTTATTTTTAGAAAAGAAAAGTTCACCTAGCAAACTTCATCCTTCCCTTGTTAGATACCCACGTAGCCGCATCCAGACAAAAGCAGCCAGATTTCAAGCTGATAGAATACCAGCGCAAACGGATCTCCTGGTTATTCGTCTCGTTGAACCGGTAATTCTTCTCCATCATTTTCACCATCGATTCAGGGAACCGATCTACCTCTTCATCTAGTTTCTCAAGGAAGACAACTTTTTGAAGAATGAGAAACATCTTGTTCAGTAGCTATACATGATTTTTCACAGGCCATGGTCACGCGGAAGCTTCTACATACCGACTTGGTTAGATGAAAAACCCTTAATGTCTTCTGGACCAAATTTTACCAACGCATCGCTGCGTGCCTTGTTCCATTTCTGCGCAAGTGCATAAGCCTATGAGTTACAAAAAAGAAAAGGGAGGACACACGATTCCCATCAAAAATTAGGTCCACCATCAAAAACAGTAATCGTACTCACATCATCAGCGAGAGAAGTATCGTATTGAGGTTGGACCGGTAGTTCAAGACCATGTCCATGTAGCCATGCCTAAAAAGTTGCTTTTAAGCTCACAAGTGAAAAGTGAATGCGGATTCCCAGTAGAATTACACACACCTCCCAATCCACTGCCTTCAATTTACTCATGACTTCGGGTTGCGCATCAAAGTAGTTGAACAGATGATCCTTCCACATGGTAGTGTCGAGAGACTTTCCTTTGAAGGTTTTCACATAGTCACTGGCGTATGGTAAAAAGACCTCCAATCCACCTACCACGCCCTCAAGATATAACAAAAAGTTTGCACCCTCTTCATGCATTTGAAGATTTGTTAGTAAGTTAGAGGGCATAGAGGGAAGATTAAAAAGGGGTACTCAACTGTCATATGGAATCGAGCTAAACGCCAAGTCGGGATCTTCGCCAAAGTCGTATTGGATTTCAAGCTGCTGGAATTTAGGTTGGTCCTTATTCGAGAAAGGTTAGGTCGGAGCAAAAAGATTACTAGGTCAACATACGCAATTAAAGAACTTACTTTGAACTCCTGAAGTGCATCACCCAAAGCCTTGCGGCCAATGATATAACTGAAAGAGCGCTCAGCATCACCGTGGATCTCCCGAAGAATGAGACGCTCAAGATATGTAGTCCATCCCTCGTTGAGCCAGAATGAACCCCAATTCGCACAGCCGACCTTGATGCGAGTTTACTTTTCAAAATGGGCAGGCGTTTCTCTTCGCATACGGTTATGGAAAGAGAGGCTCACGTTGTTACCGAACCACTGATGGCAAAAAACAATCCAAAAGTTAGAGGTTGTGATGAAATACATCAGTGAGAGCGGAGAAGGGAATGAACAGACGGAGTGAGATATTTCATGGGCAACCACGTCCACTAAGCTCTTATCGCCGGTCAATAGACTGGGAGTGAGGAAAGTCAAGTTACTCTGTAACCGGAGCGGAAATACCAAAAGGAAGAAAAAAAAAAAAAGATGACGCGGTTCAACAATCTAAATCATGGCAGGAGCAGATGAAATGACTTTACATTTTCCATACCCCCATATGGAAATGATGGCGGGAGGACTAAGACGTCATACGTCCCCCAATCGTACTCGACTCCGACAATCTTCTCCGCAGCCGCGATAAATCGCTCGGTAGACGAAGCAAATTCTTCGTATGCTGCATCGATGGTAGCTGGGTCGGCCCATGCACCAGTGCGCTATATTATTGCAAGTCAGGTTAATTTCAGGATTGGTCTTTAAAATATGGCTGATCGACTTGAGGTGTGAACAACTGACTTGGCCCATTTTGCGATAGACAAGTTCACCAGCGGCGATGGCAATCAAGTAGCTGGGGATTTTCACCGGTTGTTCGAATACCCAGTCCTTGACATCATCTTTTTCAATTGAGGAGCTAGAGCCCGATGTTGTAGTAGACTTTCTCCCCGAAAATAAGACGGGTAAGTAGGAATGAGCCTTCAAATATTTTTGTTAACAAGAGGAAAAGTCAGTAAGTCTGGTGATAAACATTAAAATTCAGTTGTAATGGAACCTACTATGGCTGTATAAGTCAACTTTACGCTGGGAGTATCTTGGACAGGAAGGAGAGATCGGGCATGTATGGCTTGACATTGAGAATAGAGGAACGGATGATTACCAGACGCAGTCTGTCTGAAGATTCAAAGCCTCTTTTGAAAATTAGCTTTCAATAAAGGAGGCGTTCAGACCTGTCATAAAGACAATGGAATTTACGAAGGTTCTAGCCATCCGAGTGCGGTACAATTGGTGGTAGTTGAGTATTCAATTTTCAGTGTGATTTGTTGGCCACGCGCCAATTTATGAGGCAAAGTGATGGAAAGAGCTGAGCCGAGTACAGGATGGCGTTGACCAAGGTGAATCTATATATAATAGTGAGTATGACCAGCTACATGCGTGAAAATCCAACACACCAACCTTCAAAGGTTCTGAGTAAGAAGCTTTGGGATCAAGGATGGTGACCTGCTTGATCTCAAGAAACGAAGTATCCAAGACCACCGAAGAGATTCCATCCTGGTGAGCTTGAAGCGTATGGGAGACCGAGCCATCGATAGTTTTGAGGTCCCAATGAATGTGCCAGTCCAAGTGCCTGAGACAGAGATACGGTCAGTTTTAGTACCCATGAAGTGTGAGCTCGCGACTGGTGGATCAACATACGCATGAAGGATCGAGATGGCCCGGTAGTTCGACTGGCTGGCAGGGTCCTGGGGCGGCGCATACATTGTGGTCATGGTCGCTGGAGTCTTGCTTCCTCGTCCGCTGGTGCTCCTAATTGGCAGAGAGGGGGTTCACAGACATGTCAGGCAGTGATCGGCGTGTGAAACCCTCAATGACGTCACGGTGAATCTTACAATGTCTTTCTTTTTTTTGTGCTGACTAATTCTCAAAAACAAAACACAAACAAACTGGTGGAAGAAGAACAGAAAGGGGAAGCAGACACACATGCATTGTCACAAACAAAAAAAATGAATCAAGGGTTGACTGCAGTAATACAGAGGGAAAAAAAAAGACATGCGAAGATGGATGTTTGCTTGTTGAGAATGGAAAAGAAAGATTCAAGTTGGTCAATGAGTCATTCGGCTGATTAGCTGCTTATTTCTCCTTGTTATCCGGTCCCGAGTATCGCTGCGAAGGTCCAAGTGAATCAAATATCGTACTGGGATCTGTATCATCCTCCTCATCCGGATCTACTTCTTCATCCCCAATCTTGCCCATCATCCTACCCCATTCTTTAAAGGAATAGAATACGTTCATTAAATAAATAATATCAAGCAGTGCCCCGAGTGAGAGGAATTGAGAGAGGTGGGACTTGTACCTAAGGATAGCCTGTAAACGTAGGCCTCAATGTCCTGCTTATTCCCTACATTTTCACTCCACGTCAGGCCGTCTTCAGCAACTTGTTTCAGCTGTCGATCTCCCTCCGTCTTCTTGCGCTGAGCGAAATCCCACAGTCTCCTGATCCAGATCTTGGATTTGCTGTCATCCTCTTCCTGTTCTAGTGGTAGAAAATACGCCAACAGGTTATACAATTCCGAATATTCTCCACCTAGGGGGATATAGCTGGTCGGTTACAGGAAAGACGATCTTCAGAGCATTTTCAACAGAATAATCAATTGGAGGGAAAAAAAAAGAAGTACGATACTCACTGTACCCATGGCTCTATCCAATCGGTCAGTGCATCAGTATAAATCGATGATTTGAATACCCCACTGCCCATGTTCATCAATGCCACAAAACGACCAGAAAAAGCCATCCCGTCCAAATCCAAGATTGCCTTGTACTTGGCCATTTCCCTCAGCGGGACCGTATTTTTAAGCGGGCAGAGCTGCTCTGTTAGTTGACAGATCTTCGGATCTATTCAAAAGCAGTCGTAAGCTTTAGCTTAGCGTCATGACGCAGAATCAATCAATACTAAACTCGGACTGACCACCACATCCAGTGTAGCCTGTAAAGCCAACATCTAGCCACGCCTGATTCAACTCGGCCAGGGTACGTTTGATGTGTCGAATCATACCGCTTTTAGGATCCATTACTAGTAAGCTTCTTAAAGTGTCTGATACCTTTCCTGCCAGTCTGACAAATCGATGCCGTTGATACTGTAGTTGATGGCCGCTGTTCGGATTCAGACAAGTTTATCAGCTTTTGGCACACTGCTACCAAGTCATATACCACAACTCAATTCACTTACGGAGGGGAATTACCGCCACCAGTCTTAAAAAGCCAAAGCAAGTCAAACTATGAACAAAATGTATTAGAAGCTAATATTGAAAGTAGGAAATCTTCCACACCGTTTCACCGCGCCAGAATAAAGTGTTTTGTTTCTGATCCCAAGGAATCGTCTCATTGCGCTGAAAAGAATACCTCGCGTCATCACCGTAGTAGAAATTTGAGGGAACTATGGATTGATAAAATTAGGTATACATTCGTGATCACGACGATTGTGAGATTGGACCAACGATAGACTTACTTAAGATATCTGTTGCGAAGAAAATAGCCAAGATGAGGAATCAGTGTCATCTCTAGGAAGAGTGAGAAATGGTACGAAAAAATTGACCTGAAAATCCATCAATTTTGGAAGGACTGAACACTGGGTAGAGGGCGGATAAACTTCTCCAATCCTTGATTCAGGTGAACAAAAATTTTGAGAGGTTTCAACTTTTCTTAGTATCTTGAAACCTTATAAGTGACTGATAGATGGGATAGCTATCAAGAAAGATTGTCAAAGCTTACACTGTAAAAAGCCCCTTGATTTTCATGCAGTTCAGAATTGGAGCACAGCTCTTCATGGGACAGACCAGTTTTACCAACCTCGACAAATTGAAATTCATCAGATTCTTGTAGTAAGGTTGCAGTGGGATAGCCATTGGGAGGGCCATCACTGCCAATGTCAAGCACGTCATGAGAAGTCTCAGTAATATTACTAGGAAATCGCCTTTTCTTAAGACCTGTCTTTGTCTTCCCCCGTTTAACATGGATGGGGTCATTGTGGTGATCGACGAAGTGATCTCTGTGCTGAGCTGGGGCGTTTTCGGGCGTAAGACTCAACAGCTTTTTGCGAGCTGAACTCTCAGGAGGACAAGACTTGGCATAAAGCTCCCAAGTATTACCAGAATCGCCAAAGGCAGGGCTGGGTAACAGTTTTTTAATTTCGATCGGCTTGAGTTGTTCGGTGTAGTCTCTCTTGATCCCGGACAAAGTCCCAAGTTCGAATGATTCGATGGTTTTTGGATGGTCTTGCCAAGGGACAATCACCCGGGGTTCAGCCAACTCAGATACGGCAAAAATAAGACCATTGGGAACGCCTGATTGAGAAAGATTGAAGTAAGTACATGGATAATGCAAACAGGCTGGATGCGCTCAGTTCAAGATCAAATATAACAACTTACGGTGAATGTGACGTTGCATCATGGAAGCCAGACCCTCGACTCGCTCGATACCTGGTCCATAGTTCTCACGGCTATAGTGAGCAAAGTCACCACGATAGTTTTGACCATAAAAATGTGCGTGGGCATCGGTTATCTGTTGATGAATAATTTCAGCCAAAAAATGAATTAAAATAAAGGTGAGAAAATAGTTTGAACTGAATGATTTAATGGAAGGTAATGATTGGGATATCTCAAGTGCTAAATTTTTGCTTACATTCAATAAGGAGAAAGTGGGCATAGCTGCAACCTCTAATGTTCGCCGGTGGAGTTGCTCGGGGCTCATGACCCTGAAGGGCTTCAAACTGTCCATTAAGCTGTCAAATTCATCGACCAATAATACACCATCTGCCGTGACGATTTTGAACCACTCTCGCATGCCTTGTGGGGGTTCCAGGTTATATTTTCTACGATAGGTTTTTTTGAATTGGGCGTAATTGACTGATTGAGATTTGAGTTTATCCTTCCATCGTTGTCGGGCTGAATCGAGTCGAGATTGTATAGGATGTGGAGGAGGGATGTAATCGGATTCGAGTGAGCGCTGGGAGGGAGTGATGAAAGGAAGGGTTGATCGATGGTGGGTGAGGAAGCTGTACAATTCATGCAAGACGAACAGCCAGGAGGAGAGGATGAAGATTCGCTTGATGGATCGTCTGGAGCGAAGTTTTCCAGGTAAGGTGAGCAATCGAGCCATGGGACGATGGACCGGGAAGGAAAGATGGTCAGGAGAAATACGAACAAGTTACGAAAAAAGAGGAAAACATGGAAAAGCTGATGGTCAACAACACCGTAGCACCTGATTACGTCATCCCATGACGCAAAACTGAGTACTTCTCCCAATTAAGAAGCATAAAACTATATCCAGCTTCAGATGGTGGCTGCAACTTCCCTTAGCCTTTCCTTCTGATCACCTATCTTGCATGGCTCAATATTCTGGGACATAGGCTTGGTCTCAGCATGTCTGCTTGATTCTTCCTCACCAAAATATTGTGGTCACTGGGGAGACTGTTTTGGATTTTCAAGCCTCTAATAAGAGCTGATTTTGTTTACTTCTTTTTTAAGCCTGAATGAGAGCTCTGCAAGTATAATAATGGGACTCAAAGCTGGGTGCAAGTGACTTGCCTGAATTTTGGCAAGTTGCTCTGCACAAAAAATCATGCAGTTCAAGCTGCCAAAATTCATGCAAGTCATATCATCCACATCACATCTACACCGCGGGCAAAGTTTCAAGGTTTGGATTGGTTTTAAAAACGGTCAGGTTGGAAAACCAGACCTAAAATCGCAAAAAGAACAGAATGATTGCAATTCCGTTTTTTTGGCGAACTGTTCTTGTAATTGGCCAGAACCATATTCACACCAGGTTTTTGCAACACTGGGCCCGCTATGCTAACGGTAGCATTAGCGCAGCATAAAACCACTAACAGCTAACAACTTTTGACGTAGCCGTTAGCAGTTTTGCACTAGCGCTAACCACTGCAAAAAAACTGGCTCAACTACCTGCAGTTGACATGCAGAAACTCCAAGGAAGCTTGTGGTGTTACTCAAACCTTTCTCCAAGAATGATTCAACCAAGCTTTGATGCACAGTGACTGTGCATGCTGGACAGTGACTGTGCCAAAAAATCTACATATGCAGACAGGTGGAGTTTGGATGGCAGCTTAGCTGGAGCATGCTGCATGTCAACTGCAGGCAGTTGACTGAGTTTTTTCTGCAGTGAATGGAACAAGGCCAAAAAAAGCCTTGTTAAGCTACACTACACTGGTTTGTAGCGGAAATAGCTGCTACAAACACTGTAGCCTAGTGTAACACAGTGTAGCAGCCTGTAGCGCCGCTAATGCTACAGCGTTTGTGGAAGAAAAAAAAACTGCTTTGCTACGCTATTTTGGCCCTGCAGTGTAGCGGCCCACTGCTGGTTTTTGTGTGCAATAAAGATTTAGAACTCAAAAAATTGGATCAAAACTGAGTCTTGATGGCTGGAAACCTTGCTAGATTTGAGTTTCAACTCAAATCTGGCAAACTTTGGCACCACGGTTCTTGGAGGTGTTGGTCCAGCTTAGGTTTTTTTTTTTTTTTGGATTTTTTGGCACTAAATCCTCTTCTAAAGAGTGATCTAGAAGGCCATAAAATGCCCTGAAAATTTGACAAAAATTGGTCTGGCAAAAGGTTTTTTTTAAAAAAATGAAAGGAACTTACAGAAAAAAACTCGGCACTAGCTTGGGCAGGGGAGATTAAATGGCTAGTTTCACAATGACAGACTAAGTCTCCCTGGCAAAGTCGTTATTGACTGTGGACAAGGTATGCTGACATGACGGATGTACAAGAATTGAGTTCCCTTTGTGTTCTTTTTTTGATTGCCGGGGAGGAGCTACTCCCACCAAAACTTGCCCAGAAAGGAATGATTTTTTTTTTGGTTTGGTATTATAAACAAACAATATACATCATCATGCTAGAAAAAAATGGTACAAATTCAAAAAAATGGTGTCAAAGTTGCTAAACCAAAATTTAGTTGACTTTGATGTGGATCAGAATTGAAAAACTTTGAATACAGATTGGGGAAAACAACAACCATCCCCTGATTATCCGCCCCTATGCAGGGACACATTGATAAGAATTTGATTCAGAAATGATTCCTTTTTGAATGGGTGTAACCACTTGCATGAATTTTGGCAGCTAAAGTTGCATAGTTTTATGTGCAGAGTAAATTGCCAAAATTCAGGCAATTCACTTTGGCTCAGCTTTGAAAGCCCCTAATCACCATAAAGAAGTTGAGGGCAACACATGCCACATCCAGAAAAAATCCAGAATATTAAATCAGTTACTTTCAACTAATCTTAACTAGGTTAAGTGCAAACCATATTAATCAGGATACCCTCAACCAAGTTTGATTTGCCAGCAGTAAAAAACCATACAATTAATCAAGTAGGGCACTTCATGAACTGCTGATTTGGTCTTGCTGCTTTCTGCATCTTTTCTGATTCCATAAAACAGTAATTGGATCAGCAGGCATCAAATGGCAGGTGTTTTCAGCCAAAGTGAATCAGCTCACCATAATAAACCTTCCTTAGACACTGAAAAAAAAAAAAAAACTTGACTGCCTGCAGTTAACATGCAGAAATTCCAAGTAATCTTGTGGTGTTACTCCAAAATTTATCCAAGAGTGATTAAACAAAGCTTCAATGCACCATCACTGCATACTGCACATTGACTGGCCAAGAAATTGAAATATGAAAACAGGGGGAGTTTGGATGGCAGTTTGGCTGGAGCATGCTGCATGTCAACTGCATTCAGTCAAGCAAGTTTTTTTTGCAGTGAGACTTTCCTGATGCAAATTAAAATCAGCAATTATGATGAGAAATTTGCAGTTCATGAACCACCCTAGTGGGATGGGAATCCCTGGTAGGGAAAATAGACTCATGTAGATCCTGAATCCCCAGGGGAGACCCATCATGATTAGGGATTGAGTCCCCCTGAAGAACTTTTTCCATCACTTCTGTCTTTCAACTCATTCACAGGCTTTTGAAATCAACTCCTATCTGACTTTCAGCCACTTTCCTGGACAATCCACCAGTTGAAGGGATATTTTGAGTGCTAATGACCATTCCCAGGATTTCCTGAATGATTGAGAATTTTCTGGGAAATTGAGGCTGAAGTTGGATTTATTCTGATTGCAAGTGGTCATGGTGCACATTCCTGTACACATCAATTACTGAATTTTACACCACATTTCACATGGTGCTATGAAAAAAGAAGAAAAAAAACCTCACCAGTCTAACTTATCGCTGGCAGGTGTTTCATGCTAATGTATGGGCATACATTTGCATGACCTACTGCATAAGTGAGGGAGGGGCTGGGTGGATGTGTGCACCACACAGCATTAAGATCATTCCACCAATGAAAGGTGTATCAAAGACCAAGTTGATTGGCTTATCATCAATCCCAAGCAAAGCAATCATAGTGCTTATGGGCACAGTTCCCCAATTTCTGACTGTAGTGATGAGGTCTCCCAGCTTGAAAGATTTCAAGCCCTGTTTTTCTTTGGCATGCAAGGTTTTCAGAATTTCTCATGGTCACAAATTTTTAATGATGGCTTGCTTGAACTTTGTTGGTGTCAGCCCTGCCTAAAACGTTTCCATAATTTCCTCAAACCATGATAGCGTATTTTCTTCTAATGAGTCCAAATCCAGCAGATATCAATATCAATAGAGATCACACATTTTTCATAAGCAAATATGTAAATACTATTATTCACATACTAAGCTCATCATTGAAGTGTTCAATCACCTGTTCAGTTGCACCATAAAGGAATGTCCCAAGGAAGAAAAACTTTCCGACCCTCAGGGAATCCATCTGCATTAAATTTGATGCTGTGTTCCTGAGTATCCACAAAAAAGTGTATGACTATAAGATTCAGATCCACAAGTTGATGAAGAGTAGCTTGAGCATAGTTTTTTTTTTTTTTTTTTTTTAAAAAAAGGCAGCTTACCATGAATCAAGGGTCAAAGTTTGTAGTCATACCCCCGGGGTTTGGACTCTTTCCTCAAAGCACAATTTTTGAGGCGCTTGAGGAACTTGATTGGCCTTGCATGAATGATCCAATTGAAACTTGTTGGAAAGTTTTTAATCCATCGTATCAACATTTTGGCTCAAGTTTAGAAATTCTTTGTTGTCATGAGGTGTTGACTGGAAACACTGAAAGTGTGGTTCCACATTTTACTTGACAAGAATTCCAAGATGGCCATTAATTTGAATTCCCAAAGGAAGGGTTATTCCACATGAACTCAAGGGCCTTGCAGCAAATTTGCCACATCCTCCACCTTCATCCCTTCAAATAGGTTTTGAAAATTAATTATGATTGTTTCTCCCTTGCTTTTGGATTGGTTGAATTTAATCTTGTGGAAAATCAGGGTGCCTATGTGGGGAAGGTTATGCAGAGTTGGGAATTCAGCAATCAAATCTTTTCCTAACAGAGCTCCCTTGCACAACCCTTTAATTAGCCACAAGCCCTTCATTGTGGGAATATTATATACCATCATTTTTTAATGAGAATTATGAAGGTCTGTGAAGAAACTGGGGAGGGAGGACGGATGTATGAAAAATATTTGTAAATTGTTTTGAAATTTCTAATTGAATCCAAACTCATTTATCCAACATTCTTCATCCATCAATTTCCACTCATGGGCTGATCAAAGAGAAAAGTAAAAACAGACTTTATATTATTGGAAAAGTTTACGACAAAGATAATGTTGAGTTCTGCATGAGTTTTACATGCTGATACACATTATGTTACTTAGTTACACAATAGTTCAACTTCTTTATTGAAGCTGATATGCAGGTTTCATGCAACCAATATACTACATTTTTCTAACCAAAAACTTGGAGAATATATGAAGCAATGGGCAGTTATCCAGATCAAATTTCTGCTGCAACTGCTTGTATCAGATCGTAGAGATGTGAAATTCATACAAGATTTATCCTGTGTGATATTTGGTGTTGCATTTTGACATAGAATCAATTCATTTTCATGTTTCCTGATCAAATGTTTTTTAATCTTTAATTATATAATCATAATCCAGTTATCCGTAACTATTGACCTGGATAACTATTTTTTTATTTGTTTTTAAGGATAAATCATGAAAGAGGTAAGTTAGCCAAATTACCCCTGGGGATAAAACACTATTTAGGAACCTAAATCTAATATTTTCTTTGTATCCTGATCATTGAATGTATTTATCACTAAATCTCAAGTTAAAAATGAATTTTATGGATAACTGGAAATCGTAACTGCCCATCCTTGATATGTGCGATGGCAATTGGCAGTGAAGTGCCAGGAATTGTCTCCTGGTGATTCTTCCTTGTCTTCTTCCTTCCTTTTTTTTCCAAGATTTCAAAAAAGAAGGGGTCTCAGGTGTTGCTTTTTGGTTTGTTGGGAGCCCCTTTAGATCTTCCATGTCCTTTGATTTGTACTTTGGGTCTTCCATGTCCCTTGATTTGTCCTTTGTGAATCTTGAGGTATTCAGTGGTTTTGGATCCTTTGAGAAGTCATGAGATGGCTGAACATTGGATGGAATGTTGGGATGAGTGGAGTTTGAGTGGCCTGTCCTAAATCTTCTAAAATTTTTCTTCAGTATTTCCATCTGGATTGAGTTTGAATTCACAGAGATTCTGGTCCTATAAATATTAAAAAATAAATTTCTGTTTGCGTTGATTTTAATGGGGAATGAGGTGTGGTGGCTGGTTTTGTCAACAACTACCTGTTGAAACTTGCCTTTGCTCTGTTCCTCTGCTCCGCTGAAACTCAATTACACTTGTCTCTGCTCCCTTTTGTGCTTAGTTCCATGACATGCCAAACCTAACTCGTCATCAATCTTAACCTAATCACAAAAAAGAGATTTGCACACCAATTTGCGGAAAATTCACTTCTTCTCTGTCATAAAACTCTTCTGTCATCAATCACCTCCAGTATTGCTCAACCAACTCTCATCAATATCAAGAATCCTCATAGGTGTCACTTCTGTCAATCAAGAACTCTCTAGATCTTCAAAGCTTTAACATTGGACAGCCTTCATGAGTAGCTTCCATCTTGCAGAGGAATGCACCAATAACACCTCTGGATCATGGTTGCTAATGGATCTCATTCCCTTTTCTTGGTTCTTCTCAGTCTTGATTTATATCATTGTTGTCTCTTTTCTCTCTCTTCCTTACTTCCGTCTTGCCTATATATATAGGGTTTGTTTCTCATTCTTATTTCCCATCTATTTTCTATCTCATTATCAAACTAACACGCTCCACAGTCAATGTCCATATCATCTATTCTCCAATTTTCATCTCAGGTTGTTGTCTCATATTCAATAAAACTTCTCAGGGTTTTTTGTCTTTTCATCTCTCCTTGTGTTTGTGGCTCATCTATTCTTTTTTCTCAGTTCTAGTCTTGGTTGTTTTCGTGAAAAATCTAGTGTTAGGTTCTTTACTCCCAAAAAACATTTTGAGTGTCAAATTGGAGTCCTGACTCCCAAATAAAGTCCACTGGGCCACAAATTGGGTTTCTGACTCCCAAACAACTCTCAAGTAAATTTTTGTGTTCCCAAAATTGAAGCTCCAACTCCCAAAAACTCCCACTATTTTTTTGGGTGCAAAATTAGAGCACCAACTCCCAGAATTCATTGCTAAAAAATTTATAAAATAAAATGAAAATGATTAAAATAAACAATGGTGCTGAACTTAATATGCCACTGTTCATGGAATTCCGCTATCTGAACCATCTCCACATGTTGAATCAGTCTTTAAAGCCATTTTCCACATGATATTCCTGTCTGTACATGATGACAACCATTAAAATAGTATTCTTCACCTACTTGGGAGGCCCTTAAAAGGTTTTTTTGGAATTTTTGGAGAGCAAAGTGAATGATTTGGCCATGTCATTTGTGGAAGATTTTACCATTATATTTCAAAGAATGGATTTTTTTCTGGTGATACTGAGCAGCAATTTTGTGTGATTGAACTTCCAAGGAATTTGTGATAAACTTGATGGTAGCAGTGAAAGAGTGTTGAGGGCCTAAAACCAATATTTGATGAAGGAGTGCACTGCTTCCATTTGAGAATTGGTCCAGTGGTCAAAGTGATAAATTGATTTAGTCCAAGTGTTGGAATATTTTCTGCAATTTTTAGCCAAGTTGAGTGCCTATAGTCTTGAAATTTGGAGCTGTATCTTGAAGATAATCTTTCAAAGGGGGAGCAAAATTCAGCTATATTGGCATTTGAATCAAATTATTCCAGTGTTGAGTCATCTAAACTTCTTGAAATTGGTCATTGATCAATTTTGCAATGTTGTTGACTAGATTTTTCTGGATTTACCAAGTGCAGAGAAGATGAGTTTAATTGGGAAAGGATGTGGTGAAAGATTTGATGAGGGCTTGTTCTCTATCAGTGAGGAAGACATTGGGATGGTGGATTTTGGTGGATTTTGGTGGAAGTGAAGATGGTGAGAAGAGATTCAATTTCCCAAGTTAGTAAGGTTTGTTTTCTTGAGCAATGAAACAAGCAATTAAACATAAATTGATACTTAAGGTTTTTTTGGCACTTGTAATCCCATAAATTTGGAGGAGAGGAATTTTATACTTATTTTTCCTGTAATTAAATTCAAGGAGGAGGACTTTGTGATTGGAATTGAGGAGGTTTATTGAGATAGCATAAAATAAAAATCAAACTTTGAGTTCTCTGTCTTTTCTGACCTTGGTAGCCATGGTAAAATAATAGCTAGCTAGAGTTTGATTGAGGTGAAAAATTGGACTGATCATTTGAAGCATTTGTTGTTGAGCTTTATTTATTGCAGCGTAGATGGTAGAGATGGTGGCAAGACTGGTTTTCTTTGGGAAAGTCTTCTTGAGTGCTTCAAGAATTGAAGAAGGCTTCTTTCAGCCTTAGAGATACTCCAGAGTATCCAAAAGCCTGCATACTGTAATAATATTATTTTATCTTATTTAATATAAAGAAATCCTCAAATATTATTTCAGAAATGGATTTCTCATTTAATTTTACATAGGGTTACCCACTGGGCCTACCCCCAAATTCCTACTAATTCTGGTACTTTTTTGTAACTCAAGCACCATAAAAAGTATTTCTGTGGACTGATCAGCAAATAGGTACATGCCATAATACATATAATATGTAAATAATATTATAAAATATTTACAGAAAGAAGAAATTACTACAATTCAGATCTTATTTATAAAATGAGAGAGGAGATTTATGTTGGATTTCAATTATAATAAAATCCCAATTGTATACAATAATATTGTAGTACAATTTCAATAGTAATATAATTGAGGTTAGAGCAAACTGAGAAAGTTCCACTTGTACAGTCTGTGAGAACTGTTCCCAAGTCATTCTATTCAAATTAGTTGACACATGCGGCAATGGATTATAAAAATGCATGCATGATTTCATGGGGACATAGAATGAATTGAAGTACTCAACTGAGGTATTATGGTGCAATATGACACCATCATGGCGTCATTTAATGTAATAATGGTGAAATACACCATATGATATCCCTGTATCTTCCTGGGAGATCTCTAGAATATAAAAGGTGGCCTCCTTTGGCCTTGAGATAGATCCTCAGCAATTTGCCCCAGCATAAAATATTAAGTGCAGTGAATTCCTTCCGCCTACTGGTAGATTAGTGCTCCATCTACCCATCACCATACCTTTTTACCACTGGAAAAATAGTTAGTAATATTAAAATCCCATTTAAAATCTTTCTCTTGATCCTTAAAAGTAGTTTCAGCAAGACTACCACCTGTGAAAAGTAGCCAATCAGTTCAAGTTCTTTCCAAATGCTCTCCTCAACTCTTTTGATATATTTTAGAAGTACAGCTCCTACTCAGCTGTCACCTTTGTCTTCTTCACTTGTATATCAAGTAAGTTGATCTTAAAAAGGTCTTTTCCTACCTTAAGCCATCCTAGATTGGGCCACAAGGGTACTAAAGTCTAACTAGTGTAGCAATGCAACTTGTAGTTGAGAGTAATCTCATCTTTTATTGATAATGAGCACAGTGATAGTATACTCAGAATATCCATTGGATCCCCCAAGGTTCATACACATAGGTGACATCTTCACTCCAGCATCACCCATCTTCTTCATTTCTTCATACATTCCTTCAGTGAGTCTTCTCTTGAAAGTTTGGGTATTGGGTTCTAGAGAGTGTTGGTGATTTTGATTGGGACTTTCGAAATTCCAGTGGTTGGCTTCCTTTTGCAAATAAGCAGAAGCAGAGAAATGACAGTTGATCAAGCAGGTAACATTTGGGTCATGGTTTTCTCCTATACAATGATTTTTGGAAGTATTTCCACCCCTAAATGGAGAAGAAAAAAAAAAAGAGGAAAAAATCAGCATTAAGTTGATTGGAAATTAAATAAATTAAATTAATTAAATTAAATTAAAGAAAGACTCAGAAAAATGAGGAGCTCAGCTTTCACACTTGAAGATCATACTTTTTTCCAGCAACATAAATTTCCAGTAAAATTGCATAGCCATCCATCCAAGCAAAATCTTTGATTGAAATTTTTGGATTCTCTGGGTCAGCAAAAATACTGGGGGGGGGGGGGGG